>LKNJ01001434.1:91931-147588 GCA_002120245.1 Maccullochella peelii
ATATAGGTTTGATGGTTAACAAGTGAATGAGTAAGTGAGTGAGTGATATTAAACAACATACATCCTGAATCTCCTCTTCCTCCTCTGGATAGGGACGTTTAGGTGCCCTCATTTGATTCACCTCTGAAGGTCCATCCATCGTCCAATAGGAACCCTGGAAATACAGTACAAGTTTCTAGCATTAGGCTCTTTTAAGCAATCATTTCTCCATCTCACATGATGCAAATTCTAACAAAAGCACATGCACGCTTACAACATCATAATATAAAAAGTAACTCACCTTGCCGGGGTCATTCTGTGGCCGGGGAACTTTCCTGAAGCATTTATTAAGGGACAGATTATGACGAATGGAGTTCTGTTGAGGACACAAAGTTACTTAAAGAAATAAGTCTTGTACCAACCAGTGGTGCAAATAATATTACAATTGGTTACAAATCACCAAACCAACTACTTTAAACATGCTTTAACAATGTTATTAGTATTCTAGTACACTGATAATATGATTTTTATTGTACAATAAAGCTTACTTTCCATCCGCGGCCAGCTCGGCTGTAGTAGGGGAAAGTGTCACTGATCCAGGTGTAGATGTCATTCAAACTCAACTTCCTCTCAGGTGCAGCTGCTATTGCCATGGCAATGAGAGTGGCATAGCTGTGAGGGGGTTTCCCTTTGGAGTTAGAAAGGGAGGGATCCGGCATAGAGGGTAGGAAGTCTCCCCTCTCCCTCCCTCTGTCTTTCTTCTTGTCCCTCTCCACTCCTCCTCCCCCTCCTCTCTCTCTCCCGGAGCGCAGGCTGCTGATTCCCAGCTGAGGCAGCCAGTCAATACTGGTGAGGCTGGAGTCCAAGTCAGAGGACATCGTCTCTCTTTTTCTCTGTCCAGGGTCTGAGGGACCAGAAGGGGAAGTACTGGATCAGCACATCCTTTTACTTCTTGTTAACTTTGGACACTGTAGAGACAAACACTGACAAATGCTATCTGCCTGTGATGTAACACTGTCAACCACTCTGTTCCTGTACTTCCAACCAGCGTCAGTTACAAACCAGTACCTTCAGACACAAGACACTTTGTGTTTTTCTGGAAACCATCCAGTCACAAGCAACAAGACGATGCATGAATGTGACATCATATAAGGGTAACATTTCCAACTACACTCCATATTTTCTGAGGAAGAAGAGGGACTTGCTTACCTCTCTATAGTCACTCGAGGCCCAAGGCCTTAAAAAGTGTTAATGTTTGATGTTGTCATCAGCTGTGCACAACTGCTGACAAACTGATGTCCGTCCTTCCCTTCAGATCTCTCTCTTCAGCATGTTGATCCCCACAAGGCCTCCAATCATACCTTTGTGAAAGCAACTTTGGACAAATATACACAAAAACTTAGCGGAGAGCTTCCTTTTTCTCTCTCCTTCCCCTCCCTTTCTGGATATACCAGAATTACGTCACTCACCCCTCCCCCTTTGTGACATCACTCTTTGCACCCCGCCTCTATGAGCTGGTCCCACCTCTTCAGCTTCTCCCAGCTTGAAGTAAAGTTTCTGCAGCTGTGGGCTCATCAAGATATCAATAAAGAGGAACAGCATGTAAGTTTCACCTAAAACCATTTCAGAAACATGAACACAAAAGCATAACATTACACATTTTAAGCAGAAGCATCACTTTATTTTATTTATTTATTTTATCAGTATGTCGGTAGCAGTGAAATTCTGTACAGTGCCTATGGAACAGAATGACAGGTGATGGTCTCCCTACAGAGCGCTGAAGAAGGCGAGGAGGCCAGTGTCAGGGGATGGGTGGGCCAAAAGCTTCTGGATCTGTCAATAAAGTTTAAAGAACATATGTTTGTCACTTTCATTATTTAGGCTGGCAGCATACTCAGGATGAAATCAATGTTGGCATGTGTGCAAGGGCAAGATGGCAGCTTTAAAACTAAAACAAATGTGCAACATTTGGGTTTAATCACTGCTGTGTGAAATCTCACCGTACCCTAGTATAAGATCACCTGTAACTTGTCTGGTGTAAAGGTTGTAGGCAGTGTATTTTTGGCAGCCCTGAAGCTGCAGTCTGTAAATTATTTGCTGCACTGTTTCTTACAGCAATCTGAGGAAACGCCAAATTTATTTTCCTTTGGAGAATACTGCCAGGCTTATATTTATGACACATCTAAACAAACAAAAGTAACCCGGGAGTGCAACAGAGAGCAGCCGTAGTAAGCACCTCCTTGAAGTTGGGGTGTCTGGCGTCTTGAACCAGCTGCAGTAGAACAGCCTCTGTGGTGGTGAGGTAAGCTCCGCTCTGCTTCAGTCGGGACAGAGCAAACAAACGATCTGTCTGGCTGTGGAGGGAGACACAAAAGTAGTAACATTTATATCACATTTAGTTTCCAGACACACACAGGAACAAATCTATATTTAATGCAGGTGATAACAATGCTATATAGCAGAAATAACATAGAACACACAAAACCTTCTGGATGAGACGGCATCAGCCACAATATGAACCTCCATTCCCTTTTCAAGCAGGTCAAAAGTTGTGCACTGTGGAAAAGACAAGAAGCAGACGTTGTCATTCATTAACTGAAAATGTGGAAGCTCTGTGGCACACATAATTACATTACTTAATAATAGCATAATGGCTTAATTATCGTCTGTCACATCATCACCTCCCACATACACCATTTTCTTTTGGTCATTTTAACTGCAACAACTAGTATATGCAGCATAAATATAATACAAACACATGCATTCAGATTCACTTTAAATGATCTTCATTAAGAATTAATGCAAGAACGCATAAGACACATGCTGATGTGTATGAACATGGTCAGCCTTCTTTGAGAACGGTACAAAAGCCAACTGGAGAATTAAGCCTGCAAATAATTGTGTTTCCAGATAACTACAACTATGGTAAACACTTAGAATAAATTTCAAATAATGTGGGGAAAAGGTTGCTTCATCAGAGGCACATACTGAGTAGAAGCTGAACATAAATGCATTAATTACTAGCAAGCAAGAAGCTTCTAGTTGTCTTTATGTTGTCTTCTTTGATGCTGAGAAGAATATTATGTCATTTTAAAAGCTAAACTGCAGAAACAATGACGTGGTCTTACTGCAATACAGGCGTGTGCCTCTATTCCACACAGTATAGCCTGTTTGGGGTTCCCCAGGGCCTGCAGCTCCTTCTCCACCTCCTCTATCATCATGGTGAATGAAGTTTTAGCATGAGCTGTCAGGTCTGCTGCTCCCAGCTCTGGTACTGTGGGACCCAAGCCTTTAGGGTACTGCTCTGTCAAAATGGAGGGGATGCCCAGAACACGACTGGCCTGTGAGAAGGAGGAGAGAGGCAGATTTTATCCGATCTGTTCAAATAATTAATACTTACAAATGAATGTCAGAGGCTGATAAACTGGTATGACTGAGATAGTTGTGTGATGAGTATTTCCAACCTGGAGCAATCTGGCCGCATTGCTGACAATGTTGGTAAACTGGAAGATGTTGGGTCTGAACTTCTCTTGCATGTCACACAGAAAGAGCACTGCATCCTTGGTGGAGAGCCTGCCAACGCTTGCCACTGCAAGAGCAAGATCACAGAAAACAACAAATTGTGTCCACCATCATTAGAGATGCAGGGTACAGTGTGGAGGACGATAGGCCACTGAACATTAAAATATCACCGAAGCTTATACCGCTTTTTCACATTGGTGGGATCTGAGTAAAGAGGTTCTCTTCCTTGTATGAAATACTTCCTGCATGGTGTGGCATCGTCTTGATACCGATGAGATCAAATACTATAGCTTAACACACATGAATTGGAGCGAACTTAAACATAAGAAAGTTAGCTTACTGTTGTTGCCTGAAAGGTCCGATTGTGAGAGGAGGAGTGTGTGGCAGGTTCAACAGCCAGTAGAAAGTTAAACTGTCAGACCAAAGTATGCCCCATGTGACGCCTCCTGTGTAATTGTAAACAGAAAATGTTGTAAAATACCTATTTTACTTGCAAGTAAAGAGGATGAATGCATTCAGTATTGAACAAAAAGACTGACCAAACAGACAACCAACATCCGACTTCGTTATGAATCAACTGCGTTATTAACAAATATATCCCAAAGTCAAAATAATAACTAACCTAGCATGTAGGCTAAAGGCGACACACAGGTTCAGCCTTTCTTTGATAAACACTGAAGCGCATTGACCAATAGAATTACGTGTTTTAGAGATTGATGTTTCTTTCAGCCTATAGCAGCCGGTGTTTGCGGCCTATCGCCTTGCTAGCTCAGGTGGGTGGGAACCATAACTAACCCAAAGTGGTCACCTGAAGATGTCTGACAATGCAGAGTCCCCAACAGAAACGCAAAAAGAGGAGTCACAGCCACCGTCAGACGACTCGGCAACAAACGAAGAGAAGAAAAAAAGTGAGAAAGCGTAATATATGTAAAATTATACTCAATTAGCGAATAATAGACATCTGTTTACGAGGACAGTTGCTAGTGCGATAGGAAACGATTCCGGGTGTATGACGTGTTAGACAATTGACAGAGATTTTGGCCAATAGGAAAGCTGTTTTTTTCTGTTTAGCCAATAAACATTTAGCTTTTAACATGTGGTACTGCCGGTTTGGGGAATGGCTGAAGCTAATGCTAATATTTAGGAAGGAAACGTATCACATTTTTGCTCTTGTAGGATTCAAGTTTTTTCAGAGCGAGTGTTTGTTTCCATAATTTATCACATATATTTTACGCTAATGCCAATAGCAACTACACATCCTGTACAGTAATTTATTGAGGCTAAGCTAACAAGCTCCGGTTAGCCTAAAACTGTCAAAAGGTCACAGCCCAGTTTATTGTAGATATATTGTTTCACGTTTTGGGGTTTTAAATAAGTTTGTTCAGGAATTAGCAAAAATATAATTCTTTTTACGTTTTTATTAGCCATGTAAGATTTATTTTTGCGGATGTTCCAGAGTTATTTCAGAAAACAATATTGGCAACTTTGCCAAACAACTTTATCTCGACTCATACATGCTCAAGTTTTGCGTGTTATTAATAACCCAAAGATGAAAACTTTAGATTCATATCAGGTCAACAACATATAGCATAATCTATATACAGTTGTCTGGCCAAATTTCTAAATGCTATCCAGTTGTATTCCTAGGTGTTAAGATTTAAAGTAAAAGTAATAATGTTACAGTAAATATAGGATGCCTGCACATTGACTATAGTTCATCATAGTACACGATAAGAAGATAAACTCCAGTTTAATTGGGCCTGTATGTACAGTCTATTTACAGTTTTGTATATGGTCGCATAGTTCTGTTGTTTGTGTACAATGACCTGAGCTACAACTTGAGATCTGAGCAGCATAGGATGGGACATTTAGATGTTTAATGATTCAATTAATTCCTGAGGATGCTAAGGGTATGCTTTGCACAGCCTATTTTTATTAATTTTATTCTATTTTCTAAACTCATAAGAGTAAAGAGACATGGATCTAATAACCTTAGTGTGTAAAATGTTTGGGTTTCATTCAGAAACTTTAAATTTAAAATTGTAACATAAAACTTGGTGAAAAAAAAGAAGTCTCTTTCTGCACATGAAGTTTTTAGTAATAAAGCCACGTTTTCAGTCACTAAACCCTAAAATGTTTGACAACAGTGAATCTCAAAGCTTATAATTACAACAAATAGAAGGCTTTACATGCAAGTACACATGGGGAATGTAGTTCACAATTGTACCAACATCCAATTATACAGGATGTCCCACAACAGATCACAAACTGAGGATAAATCAATACAGAAAGCAATCAGGAAATTAAGATAATTGAAATGCATATCAGATGTGAGTAAAGGGAAGAAAATACTGCACAAAAAGTATTGTAGGCTCTAAGAACAAATTGTGCAATAGCCCAAGGGATGCTCAAAACCTTTACAGTCTGACACTGGGTCATTATAAAGGCATGTAATTCTGCAGTATTCTCTCTAATTTCATGGAAGCACGCCATCATAGGTTTGGTTTTTCCGCTGGTATAGCAGTTATGTATCAATTGACTTCTCCAGAAATTCCCCCGAACAGTTCATGTTTAGATTTGCCTGGCACAGTCTGCATGGCAGCAGCAGCACTTTCACATTTTATTTTCTCCCTTTTTATAGTTGATGTGTTGCTGAAGGCTGTGGGAGACACTCCCATAATGAAAACAAAGAAGTGGGCAGTGGACAGGGGGAGGACGGTACAATCCCTGTCTCAGTTCATCTCTCGCTTCCTCAAGCTTGAGGCCAGTGAACAACTGGTAAGGATGAAGTTTGTCTACTGGCTTGTTCTTTTCCCCAAATCATGTCTTTGACAGACTTCCTGGAAAACATGCTTCAGGTCTTTCAATTCTTTACATATAACTGCATCTGTGTCTGGTTTTTTTTCCAGTTCATTTATGTTAACCAGTCTTTTGCCCCCTCACCGGATCAAGACGTAGGGATCCTCTTTGATGTGAGTACATATACAGTAAACACTTGTTTTAAAGCCCTGTGACTGTGGTGTATTGTGTACTTATAGCTAATTTTTCTTAACCTAAAGCAGATAACAACAGACAACAAACATCAGCAAACAGATGTTTGATTCCCATTTCCATTCACTGATAAAGTCCATTAGAAAGCTAGTAACTGGACCATACTCACATCCTTAAACCGTGTCTCCAAATGAAATTCCAACACATGTACACACAAAAGACAAGACAATTCATTTAACATCCTGTTTATCTTTTCAGTTAAATTGTCTGAGACTTTAATGTATATAACACTTGGTAAGAAGGTAATAAATATCACCTTTTCCATTTTGCAGGAGACATGCCGAATATACATGCCTTAACAGATAAACTTCGGCCAGTCAGGATTCAGCTGAGGGGATATTTCTAACACTTAACCACAGTATAACCAATTGTCATTACCATATTGGTATAGTCTCTTCGTCTCTTAGCCTTTAATGAAATATTAGATGCCTGTGTTATTGGCAAGCCTATGGGGCCCAGCCTGTTGAAGTGAATGGGCCATGTGGAGCTTTGACCAGCAGAGGGAGCAATAAGAGGGAAGCTCCATGTTACACATGCCCAAGTCCTTGGCCACTGATTAATGTCTTGATAAGTAACAGCAAAGACCTCAAAGTCCAGAATTCACAGCGGACGCTCTCCCTGCTCGGCAGGTCAACATCAAATGAAACTGTCATTCTTACTATTTTATTTACCATTTACCTTCATGTCTATTTTTCTCTCTCTTTGTCTCTTTTTCAGTCGTTTGGCAGCGATGGCAAGCTGGTTCTACATTACTGTAAATCTCAAGCCTGGGGTTAAACTGCTTTCTTCAACTCTGTTTTGGACCTCCCCCCTTTTCTTAAATACGTCCTCCAAACATGCACACAATGATGTTTTTGCTTTTTTGCCATTTGTTTTCTTTCAGTTTTTCTGTACAGACATATTGTAAATAAATTATTGTGACTATGTAAAGCTCTTTCCACTGTTTTTAAGGATTGACATTTGGCACCCAAAAATAAACACATAACTTAGTGGGCACAGGATTGGCTTTGCACAGCACTGGTGCTGATTAGGGGAAAAAGGAAAAGCCCATTCGTATAGATAAGTTGGTTAACCGCTTTATCCATCCTCTTATGTGTAATAATTGAATACCTAGTAAAAGTCAAATTGGTGAAGAGCTTAGCTTGGTGGTAGAGGTTTTGGGAGGTTATGAAGGAGCCACTTCTAAAAAGGGACAGACGTAGGAAGAGAGGGGGCACCACAGTAACAGATGGACTTAGAAGGATTACATGATTCAGGATGGGTTTGTGACATAAATTCCCAATAAAGACAGAAAAGAGAGTAGAGTGGCGTGGAAACACACTCAGTCGCTCCATCAGTCTTGCATCTCCGTCCCGACTATTGGCCGAGAGGATTAAAGGGGGGAGCGCAGCAGGAAGGGTAAGGGGTCACTTATGCTCATCCTGGAGGAGGAATACTGGTGACAGATACAGAGGGTGGTGACACGGTGCATCCATTCAAGCTGGAGCAACTGAAATCAAGTTCTTAAGGAGCTTTTTGATTAAGGATAATTGAGGATTGTAGGTTTAGAGGACTGCAAGAAGTGACAACTAAAAGTGTTGTTTTACTGTGGTACTTACCTCCTGTTGGACCTGACGTTACAAGGGACAAGGAAAAGGACTTTGGTAGGTACTTGTCACTTTTTATTTTAATATAACTAGAGATGAAATGATTAGTCAGTCGACAGAAAGCAACTATTTTGAAAATAGATTAAGAAAAAGGAGAATTTGATGCTTTTCTTTGTCATTTACAATAGTAAACTGAATAGCTTTGGGTTTTGGACTGATTGGATAAAACAAGTTATATGACGATTTCACCTTAGGCGATGGAAAATTATAATGGGCATTTTTTTTTCCTGACATATATATAGACTAAACAATTAATCAAGAAGACATATAGCCTTTAAAAATAACTAAGATATATATTGTTTTTCTTATTTAAGCCTAAATGGAACTTTCTGATTTATTGATAATACAACTTTCAGATATTTTGTTTATGACTGCAGGTTAAATGAGGCAAATGATGTGTTTCCGGGTTTCTATTCAGCTTCTTAATATTTATCAAGACGGACAAACCTGTCAATGCATCTGAAAATCAATAATCTCTTGTTTATCACAGAATTCTGTTTCTGTTGATTTCCAGTTTTCTTGTAAGATTAACAAAAAGTTAGTTACTGCGCTTCTTCATGCTAGATGTTGGTGATTCTAGCCAAATCTATGAATATACCTGCATCCAACTTTCATGCTATCAACATTTGCAAACTTATATTGGTGACACTGTACTGAATGTTCAATTTGTTATCACTGTTAGCAAAATTCATGGCTGATTTTAATTGTTTTTAATTGAGAAGAAATTGTCTTGAAATCATGGTAATAATATCAGGGTATATACATAGTTCAGGTCTTGAAAACCACGGACACAGACAGTATACAGTTGTCTTTAACATTTCAGAAATCACATAAGGCAGCTGGGCTGGTCTTATTTTTTGGACATACATCTTGCACACATTGCACAAATCCTTTTACAGATTAAAATCTATCATTGATATAAATCTACAGATTGTAGAGTTTTGTCAATGAAAATGTTTACCTTCAGTAGCCACAATGATCTCATTCATGGCATCCATTAGGTTGTATGCATTTCTGTTTTGCCAATATTGTGCTTCAGATAGCAGAAACCACCATGGGCCAGTTCCCATGTAGATTGTGCTAAATTCATTTGGTTTAATTTATGTTCTGCTGTATTTCAGGGGTTGACTTTGAGGGAGACATTGCATGAGAGAGAGACAGCAGACATGGTCAGAATGCACTTCACACTAAAACACACCTAACATAAACAGATTAAAGCAGATTATCAGGGATTACTAGCAAAAAATTCATTTAGATCTGTGGCTTATCCATAATTTCATCAAAAAAGTAATCTCTTCTTTTTGCTCCCCTCCGTCTTGTCTTCTGTATAGAGTCCAGCAGTGGAGTTCATAATGAGCGGCAGGGTCAGGCCTGAGTGTGTTAATCAGGAAGCAGGGAGATATTAGCCTGGGTCACGGGATAGCACACATTACCTATTCTTCTATAGAGGATTTATATGACCTCAGGTAGTTTTATGACTCTTACTGTCTCAAGGAACATTCAACAAAGTTAGATGTCACCATATGGACACCCTGGTTTTAGCCTTTGTGTGTCCCATTAAATCATTTAATTTCACTTTCTTGCCAAGTGATGAATTGTGTTTAAGGATGTCCCCTATCCCCTCTTTAGATATACAGCTTTTAATGATAAAATTCTAGTATTTTCAAATGACCTGATCTAATAAGTGCACACAAGAGGGTCTACAGGTGCTGAGGTCAGGGGATGTATGGCCACATCATTCACCACAGGGATCAATAGCGCTATACTGTTATGTCCTTACATCCCACTGTTCTCTCCCAGTGTAAACCATCGTCCACCTAAATCCCCTCTTGTTCATTTTTATGGCTCCATCTCTCCTTTCCCACGTGTATCAACTTCAGAGCATCTTATCCCACTCCCTCCCCTCTCGCTCTCTTTATTTTCCTCTCTTTTAATCACGCTGACTTTACAGTATCGCTTTGTCAGCTGTGTTTTGTCATCTTCTGCCTGTACTGTTACATCACGTTTATCTTTGCTCTCTGTTTAAACCTGGCAGCTCATCACCTCTTAAAACCACCCCAAAGCATCTGTCCTCCCCTCCCAGCTCCATCTGCGACTGCAGTCATACCCTCTATCCCATTTGTCCTGTTCCGACGTGCAGTCTGCCCCTTCTTTGCCTTACTCCCCCCCCCACCCCCCTCTCTCTGGCCTCCCCCTGCCTCCCTCTTCTCCTGTGTGGCCATGCTGGAGCGTATGTCCCGTCGCTCTCGCTCCCTGCTCTCCCTGACCTTGACCACTCTGGCTCTGGCGCTCTCCATCCTGGCACTCTGCACCTCTTACTGGTGTGAGGGCACCCACAAGGTGGTCAAGCCCCTCTGCCTGTCGCCTGTCAAAATGAAGAACTGTGGTCAGAACAACAGCGAGCCTTACACCACAGGTACTGAGATGTTACATTGTCTTTCACTTCTCTACATCAAAAGCTGTTTTGTGCCATTGTATTGCATCCTGTTGCTTTATTGTTTCTCTTTGTGTGTGAGTCTTTACTGTTTCTACTTTTGTTGGCCCGTGGACACAACTTTGTGTACATGAATATGTTTTAATATCCACTTTTTGAGGTGCACCTTCTCATTTATGAAAACAGCTGATTTTGACAATGATTTGTGTCACAACAGAGCATTTAAGTGTGCAGCCAGAGTGGAGAAGTTCAATTACTGTTCCGCTAAACTTTAGAATGAGCAATGCTTGGACAAAAACACTTTGAAGATTATTGGTGTCAGATACACAAAGTTTAGCATCTCATAAACAGCCACGTTGCATGGATTCTTGAGGTGGAAGTCTACTAACAAAGGACTTAGGATGAATTAGGACTTTTTATAGCTAACAGGGAAGCAACAAGTTGGCAAATAACAACAGATATGTTAATGGTAGTGATGTAAGAAGTATTCAAATCCTTTATTTAAGTGAAAGAAGTGATACCAGGGTAAAAATACTCAATCACAAATAAAAGTCCTACATTCAAATTAGTATTAGTATTGCTGATGCATTAACATGTACGCAGTATTTTAATGTTGTAGATGGTTGAGATGGATCTCATTTTAATTATTTAACTTACTCTCAGGCATCATCTAGGCATATTTTATAAGCTGATCATATGTTTTTATGTAAAATATCAATCTGCAAAGTAAACAGTGAATACAACTGTCAAAAAAATTTATATAATTAAAAAGTATAATATTTTTCTCTGAAATGTAGCGTAGAAGTATAAAGTTGCATAAAATGATACTCAAGTGAAGTACAAGAACCACAACTTTTTCTTAAGTACCAAACTTGGGTAAATGTACTTTGTTATGTCCCACACTGATGAGTGCAATCCAGAATATTAAGCTTTGAGCTGGCCTAAAGCAAAAGAAGACATTACTAAGTTTCCCTCCTGTCAGCTAAGAACAAGTGGATAAAGCCACAGTGCAGACATCAACAGACAGTAACTACAAAAAGTTGCCTGGTGACTAATCCCGATATCTGTCGCAACACATTTACGGGCATGTCACAGTTTGTTATAAACAGCATGAGTTCATGAATTCATCCCACCTGACGTCAACAGTCATGTGATGTTTTCTTGGCTTTAGACTTCTGCAGTAGTCAGGCATAATTTGATGGTTGAAACATTGTTACTGACCAGGTACCACCCATCACAGCCACAGGTTACCCGTTTTTCAGACAGATACTCTCAGCAGGATAATGCATCATTGCTTTAAGATGCTTTAAGAAACATGACTTTAGTTAATTCCTGTCTAATTGCAAAGTCACAGGACAGAATGATAATCAGATATCATAACAATCCTAACTCAAGGTCTACTTACAAGCTTTTTCTGCAGCTTTCAACTGCATCTCACAGCCTTCACCAGCAGACTCTATC
Source organism: Maccullochella peelii (assembly GCA_002120245.1). NCBI lineage: Eukaryota > Metazoa > Chordata > Actinopteri > Centrarchiformes > Percichthyidae > Maccullochella > Maccullochella peelii. The sequence goes on from LKNJ01001434.1 coordinate 104,025, forward strand.
GGGTATAGCAGATCAAGTGCAGAGTTTGCTCACTGACCAAACTCCATGAGACTGTGAGATGTGATTGAAAGCTCTTTCTAATGGAAAAAGCTAGTAAGCACTGGCTAGGTGTACTAAATAAAGTGGATACTAAGTGTGCATGTCACATCTTTACTGTGTGCCTGTGCATATGGTCACTTTGTTATTGTGTATCACCTCATAAATCTTCCAAAAAGATATAAAATGCAGCTGTCTGATGTTGACTTTACTAAATTTTGGCCTTGACTCATGAACCTGATTACACAAGAATTGAATTTCTTGATCTTTGCACTGTGTCACTGCATAACAACCAATACCTCAAACTAATCTGACTGGATAAACTGACAGGGTTCTCCCCATGATAGAAACGGATTGTCCTTGGTTTTCATGTTTTTTAATCTCTTTTTGCCCATACCTTAATTATGGTTTAGTATTAATCTGTGGGGTGTGAGGGGAGCTCCCAAAGCTTTACTCATCCGTGGAGGAGAGGTTTGTACCTCCTGCTGCTTGGTTGTAAATTTCTCAACAGATATGCTTAATCCACAATGAGATTAACAGCTTTTACTGCATAAAGGAATCAACTTTGATCACACTCACATGTACTTTGTGTACTTGTACAGAAGGATCTACCTTTACAGTGGTGGATTTAACTCTCCCTTATGATTCTAGACCAGATGTACAAACACACACAATGGGGTGACGAGGAGCTGGCTGACAAGCCTGCATGTGACTGTAAAACACACAGGCATGTTACTTTTGAGGCGGTGGTGTCATTAACTGACTTGCAGGGGACTTGCTGTCCCTCATTCTAAAAGCTCTGTGTTACAGTCTGCGTATCTGTCCGTTTTACTGTTTTATTTTGAAGTCTTGTCTCTTGTTTCCCATGTGTTCCTGCCCTCGTGTCTTTGTGTCTGATTGTCTACACCTGCTCCCTGTTACACACCTGCCCCTGATTCTGCATCAGTCCCTTCTCTATTTATACAAGTCCCAGTCCTTTGTTCCGTGTTGGTTCCTTTTGCTTGTGCTCTGTCCTGTTCGGCTGTGCCAGTGTAAGTACCTGCCTGGTTTGAAGAAATAAATCCTTAACTCTGTTTGAGCCTCGGGTCCTCTCCCGAATTCCGCACCTAACACTCTGACTTTTTGATGCATTAAGTTTTTGATAAAGGAAAATATTGAGTCAAAGAACGAATTGGATGTTTGTGAGGCGTGAGTGCATTTGAAGTATTCACTTCTTTGTGTTTGTGCATCTGCTCGCCTGCTAGTGCATGTGCTGTGTTTGTGTTATTGATTTTCCTCAGATTGGGTCAGTCATTAATGCTGGTACCTCACAGGAAGAGGCTCCTGTGTTTGTTGTTTGCATGATATTGCAACTGTATGTGGGTTTCGTCCCATTGTGGATTGGTGTGGAGAATATTGATTGCCCACAGTTGTGTGGGAGTATGAACGTGTTGGTGTCTGTTTAAAGAGCTGTGAAGAGAAGGTCCACCCAGTGTATTTTTGGTTCTGCTCCTGCCACCAACTCCATTATCCATGACTAGAATAAGCGGGTATAAAAAAAAATAATATACCTAAAATGTTCCTTTCATTGTCATCCTTACACAGAGAGTCCCACTCAGAACCCCTTCAACCGCACACTGTCTCCAGCCCGGAGGGACGAGCTGGCCAAGATCAGACAAAGGCAGCTGGCCAACGCGGTTCACTACATCTGGGAGACGGGAGAAGACAAGTTTGCCTTTAGATACTTTCACACTGGTTTCTGGGAAAGCTGTGAGAAACACAGTGATGGTGAGACCACAAAACACACATCCAATCAAATAAACTAACACATTTACACCTGGTCACAATATATAGTTAGGGCCCGAGCACTGACAAGTGCAAGGATCTATTGTTTGAATTATTTTTATTAGGGCCTGAGCACCGACCTCGGTGTGAGGACCCTACTGAAACTGAAGGAATTATTTGCCACAATGGATTGCGTTTTGGAGGGGCTAAAACGGCTCAAAAACTCACGAAACTTTGCAAAAAAATCAAGTGGTGGAAACTTGTGTTTTATGGGTCTTGCACATGGGTGTGGCAAAATGGCTCAATAGCGCCCCCTACAATCCAGCCCTGGCAGCACATTTCATCTAGATGTATGAAATTTCACAGGTAGATGTATCATCTCTAGACCTACAAAAGTTTATTGGACCTAAACTCAACAGGTAGTCAGCCATTCTGAATTTTCTGGCCATTTTTGTCATTGTTTGTTTCTTAAAAATCTATCTCTTCCTAGAGAATTTATCAGATTGACTTCAAACTTGGCCAAAACCACCTCAAGCCCTTTGTGATTAAAAGCTTGAGTTTTCGTCAAACGGCGTGACGGCTGTTTTCAGTGTGTCACCGCCAAACAGGAAGTGCTTATTAAAGGGACTTTACATTGTCCAATCTGCTCCAAACTTCATGTGTCATGACAATGGCGGCCTGAAGCATCTATATGCCAAAATTCAGTCATAGCGCCACCTGTTGACAACAGGAAGTGACACATTTTACAGTCTGATGTAATGGGTTGAGCAGAACAACCTCAATCTCAGCCTGTTAAGCAGGTGATTATGCTTTACAGTGAGTATTGAGTTTTCACTGAAGGGTGTGGCTGCTGGTGTGGTGAATTTCGATGTCTCATCATTTGATTTCACACACGTCATTAGATTCTCGGCCTGAAGACACCTAGGGGTCAATATTTCATCAAATTCAGAGCGCCACCCCGTGACAACAGGAAGTTCCTCATCCAACACTTTAATACATTATTCCTTGCAGGTTAACCAGATCCACCTCAAAATTGGTCAACAGTGCCATAAGCATTTGTTGATCCCTCATGGTGACAATTGTGAGTTTTCATCAAATGGCGTTGCCGTTACAACGCATTCTTTGCCATGAAACAGGAAGCAGTTTTATCAGGGGCCAGGCATGCTTGAACGCTAATGAAACTTGCCACACATCACAACGGACTAATTTAGTTGTCTGATATGTTTTGGAAATGGGTGTGGTTAAATGGCTGCGCTTCGCCACCAAACAGGAAGTGCTTTTTTTNTTTTTTTAATGGACTTTACATTGTCCAATCTGCTCCAAACTTAACATGTTTTATGACAATACCAGCCTGAAGCATTGATATGCCACAATTCACTGATAGTCATAGCGCCACCTATTGACATCAGGAAATGACAAGTTTTATAGTCTGACATAGTGCTCCTTGCAGTGTGTTTGTGTAGGAGGTGACCTCTGCTGTCGGTCAGACGCGCAGAGAACAGAAATGCTACTTTTTTAGTAATTCATGAAGTGGCAGATGCTGCAAACCCTGACATGCGGTAGGTGCTCAGGGCCCATTCATCGGTGCTTGCAGCTTTAATTTTTATTTTACCACTTTTACTGCAAAAATGAGGTGCTAGACATGCTCAAAAACTAATGAAAATTGGCGCAAATGACGCCCCCTACAGTTTTCAAAACAAATGCCCTCCCTTTCAGATTCTCCAATATGTACCAAACTTGGTAGTTATGTAGAATGACCAGACTGGGGTGGGGGAGTCTCTTGGAGGTATACCTTAAACCAAACAGGAAGTCAGCCATTTTGATTTTTAGGTCAGTTTTGGTGCTATTGTAGGCATATTTTGCCTCTCAAATTGTCTAGGAGGAGATAGATTTTTATCAGATCAACTTCAAACCTGACCAATACTATCTCAAGGCATACTTGTTATTAGGTTATTAAAAGCTTGACTTTTCGTGGAACTTACGTGACCACCATTTTCTGCTTGTCGCCGCCAAACAGGAAGTGCTTTTTTTTTAATCGACTTTACATTGTTCAAACTTCCCATGTGTCATAACAATACTGGCCTGAAGCCATCTATATGCCAAAATTCAGTCAGTTATAGCGCCACCTATTGACAACAGGAAGTGATGCATTTTTAGAGTCTGACATACTGCTCCTAGTGGGTTGAGCAGAACAACCTCAAATTTGGCCAATTGAGTCTTAAGTTGTTTCTTGCTTTACAGTGAATGTGACTTTTGACTAAACGGGTCTCGTCGCCGCGCCATGGCGTATTTCGATGTATCATCGTGAAAACACTGTTGTAATTCAGCTCCATATTTTCCAGATTTCGCATATTTGATAACATTCCCTTTGTTGATGCGTCACTGATAATTTAGACTTTTCATCAAATGGTGTTGCTGTGACGACGCATTCCTCGCCATGAAACAGGAAGCAGTTTTCTGGGGTCGGGGATGGTTAAACTCTAGAAACTTGCCACCCACCTGCCTTAACAGCTTGTTGATGCTTCAGTGAAGATTGTGACTTGTCATCAAATGGCATTTGGTGTTTCACCACCAAACAGGAAGTGCTTTATGAATGGACTTTACATTGTCTGATCTTCAAACTTACCATGTGTCATGACAATACAACCTGAATGCGTCTATATGCTAAAATTGGGTCATACTCATAGCGCCACCTATTGACAACAGGAAGTGACATGTTTTAAAGTGTGACATAGTGGGTTGAGCAGAACACTAAACTTGGTCAGCAGTGCCTTAAAAACTTGATGCTTCACTGACGATTTTGACTTCATCAAACGCCGTTCGGTGTTTTGCCGCCAAACAGGAACTGCTTTTTAAATTAACTTTACATTGTCCAATCTGCTCCAAACTTTACATTTTATGACAATACTGGCCTGAAGGCATCTATATGCCACAATTCAGAGTCATAGCGCCACCTACAGACAACAGGAAATGACAATCTCCATTGCAGACTCTCTGCTCTGCTGCATGTGTCTGTGTGGGAGAGCTGAGCTCTACGGTGGATGCTGCACACCCCGACATGCGCAGGAGTGCAAGGGCCCATCAACGCCGCTTGCAGCTTTAATTATGTTTAGTATTTACATGCATCTTACGGTTCTTAGTTTCGTTTGAGCTCAAAGAACTGTTTTCTATATTGTGTTCCAATCTGTATATTTTGTTGGCAGGGGAGAAATGTCGAAGCTTTATAGAGCTAACGCCTGGAGAAACACAAGGTGAGTTGTGTATCAGTATTATGCTAAAATATAAAAAAAAACATGAAATTATTTTTGCAGCTTCTGAAATATATTTTTTCCTGTCATTTGTGTTGATGTACTTCCAAATGTTGCAGGTGTGCTCTGGCTGTCAGTTATTTCAGAGTTTACATACATCGGTCTGCTGGGGATGGGCTTCTTACTGATGTGGCTAGAAGTTTTGTGCTCTCATAAAGAGATGCACTCGTTAAAAATCAATGCATATGCAGCTATCTGTACTGTATTATCAGGTGAGACTTAATTTTATCCCTCAATTTTGGTTTCTTTCACTAACGTCACAACCATTTCCTTCTCCATTTACATGATCATCTTTGTCTTCTAGACCTTATTCTATTTTCTGTCTGGATTTTGTTTTCATCCTCCCATGTAGGTCTTCTTGGGATGGTGGCCCATATGATGTACACCACAGTATTTCAGATGACAGTCATTGTGGGCCCCAAAGACTGGAGACCTCAGTCCTGGGACTATGGCTGGTCATTTGCGTAAGTGGCTACTCTTTAGAGACAGCATACGAGTCTGTATAATTAAAGCATGAACATAAATACTTGTTGCTTATAGGCTATATGTTTCTCTTCTCCCTTTAACTCTTCTAAATCCCCTCTGCTTCTAGTCTTGCCTGGGTGTCCTTCAGTTGCTGTATGGGGGCAGCAGTGGTCACACTCAACTCCTACACCAAGACCATCATCGAGCTCCGTCGCAAACAGAGGCTCCGTTTGGAGGAAGCAAGAGCCGCCACTCATGCTCCTTCCTATGACGAGGTCGTTCCAGGTGGCGGGCTCTACTCTGTCAGTGGCCTGTTGCAGTGTCCAGATGGTATGATTGACATTTCGTGGGCCTCGAATGGCAGTGTGGTTGGAAATGGGGATGTACCGACACTGGTTTTAGTAGGAGGCTGTGGGCCAGAGGGGTGTGAAGACTGTGAGAGAGAGATGGAGGATGTTATGGACAGAGTTGATTCACCTTGTTAAGAGAATTGTTTATATCCATCCACTTAAAGGGCTGAAAAGGGAAAGACACTGTTGCCGTGTTGGAGAAGGATCAATCTGAGCAGACTTTGACTTTCAGTGAAGTTGGGACACACAGTAGGTGTACTTGAAGGCTAGTGAAATCAAAATGTATAGACTACAGTGTATGCATGGGCCACACTGACATGCAAGACTACATGTTTTCTGGTTATTTCTCAGTGCCTCATGGTAGGAAAATAAAAGCATGTCTCTATATGTGAATGGTTTTTATTGTTTATATATACATGCATACATTAACATGCAATGTATCAGGACAATATGCTCATGTCATTTCACACACAGGATGGATGTGTATTCTGTTATCTAAACAGAACAGCCAGTCCTTTTATATTGTAAATATACAACGTACTCATTTTTCTGAGTGGGACATTCAACATGTTTCCTTTTTTCAAGCTCTTCTCTCAGTGGAAAAACTGACAAATACAGCGTTTTGATGCAATTCATGTATACCAGAAGCTACAACAAACACAGCTTCTCTGCAGATGCACAGACAAACCCATAAAATAGACACACAGCGATGGAAAGATTAGAGATTTTGAAAAGTCTGCTCTCTGATGTTGAACAGAAGATTATGTGTAAACCAGTAATCCCGAGTTGGATGGGAAGGAGGAATAGAGTGAGAAGGGATGGAGAGGGGGAGTGGATTGTGGGGGTCAGAATGAAAGTTGGAAAGAAATGCAGGCATGTGCACTTGAATGACATCACACTTTCAGGGGAATAATTGCTTTTAAATGGATGTTACATTCTGATTATTTACTTTGTTTAATGTAAAATCTGAACAAATTCTGAAGCTAAATAAAATGTACCTACATTTACCATAAATGTCTGTAGGTTATACTTTTGCGATAATCCTGGATTTACTGTCTAGGATAAATACAACTTAAAATGTAAAGTGCCCTTTTTGTCAGTCGTGAGCATTATATTATACAGTATGTTTCTAGGTCATAGGAGAATTTGTTTGTTTGGGAAATAGATTTTCAAAGCACGGATGTATAAGAACCTTTAATTTAGTGTGCAGTGAACACCAGCACGAGCTACACCCTCTATTGGGTAATTTTCACTTCTGTAAAAAAGCTTCAAGCTAACAATCGGGTATGACGACAGTTGTCATTACCATTCATTTCTCCAAAGCCAAAATTTTAATTGAGCCAGATATGTATCGCATCAATATAGTCACCATAAATCTTCTTGGCTGTATGCTCATTTTGAAACACTTTGCAACAATTCGCCTCTTTTAATTTATTTAATATAAATTCAGTGACACACATTAGTGAAACAATAACATGATATAAACAAAGCTTACTGAGAAGTCAGCTGCAACAAAGACACTGCAGGAAAGAGTATTTACAGAGGGGTTGAGTTGATTAAGGAGGAGCGAGGAGAAAGCATCTGAGGCTGGGAGGGGAAGAGGAAAATAAAAAGACCAACAAGAGAAAAGAGAGGGGACAAATAGGAATGATTTTATTCTTTGATTGGTTCATAGTGGATGAGACGCATTGCATTCTCATTTTCAATCACTCCTTCGATGAACTCTCCTTCAGCCAGTCGCTCTATGAGGGGGGGGGAAAAAGTAAGATGTTTACAGTGGGAATAAAGCGAAAAACAAAATCTACACCGTGGGGTAAAGATAAGGCTGAAATATCTAAGAAATCTGCTCTTATCTCCTGTGTGGGTGGGTGACAGTAGCACGCAACACAGTGGAGTTCCTTGAGGTTTCAGTTCAGGGTAATTTGATACTGTAACTGGGAATATGCCCCCAGGTGTATTTATTGCTTGTATTATTAAGCCAATCGGCTGATTGTAAAATGTAATCTTTGCTACAGGATGGAAGAACAGCTGCTGAGGAAAGGTAGTAAGAGCTTAAGCTGACTTTATCTCTCTCCAACATAAAACAGTGACCTGTCATGCACCGCGGGGGCACAACATACAAACGTGTTGCATGTGTGTTATTTCCCTCACCGTTGTCTTTCTTTTCGAAGTAAGACCACAGCTTGTTGGCTCTCTTCTCGGGTGTGTTCTCATCCTCTGGTAGCTTGCTCTGCTCCTCCTTGGGGATCAGCTTAAATATTGCCTGAGAGGGGGGTTGGGTATAAGATAAGTTACAATGCTGCATCCTTTCTCACACAAATAATGTATGTAGCGTCAACACAGCACATCAAACAAATGTGTACAAGCTAGGAAGCATGAGTGAGTAAGCTCTCAGCTCTCAAGTTAATTGGTGTCCTGTATGTACGTGTGATTTATCGAGCTTCTGATGCAAAACAACTTGACATTTAGAGAAACGCTACGAGCTAAGACTTTCTCCTCGTGATTGTCTTATGTCTAGTCCCTGATTACTGTCATTAACCATTGTGTGTTCTGTGCAATTTGGCTGAATACAACCAAATCAAGCAGCCTACAATTACATTTTACACAAACTGTAGCCTGCAATCCCCACATGACAACTGATCGGGCTACCAAATGCAGCTATATGAGAAATCCTGGAGAGCTTGGTGATCACAGTTTACATGTAGACTTAATCCAATCAATCCAAAATTGATAAGCAAGCAGCCCACGGCAGCACATTCAGGCCTGTGTGTCATTTTTCAGAGACAGTTAATCTGCAATGGGCCACTTGCAATCCAGCAGATTGTAAATTACTAAATGACTGTGCACTTGAGGTTCAGGCCTTTAAGTGTGTGTCCCACTTAGAGAGGAAGCACTCATCTCCCACTTTTAAGACACCTAGATTAACATGGATTAGTGCCAAGACTCAGGCCACAGGCTAAACACCAAGATGTCAATCTCTTTTCTCCCTGGACGGTCCCTCCATCTTTCCCCTCTGATCTTGTGGTCTGTACAGGCCACACTGTGGGCTTGTAGATGACAAATGTTACCGGTCAGCTATAAAAAAAACCAAAAAAAAAAACCAGATAGCAGTTGCATACAAATGTGGATACCCTCAAAGACACACTGCATTTACACCTCTCTTAACTAGTCTATCATATCAGTGTTTTATATGATACTTGACTAAACTAATATTGGCTAGTCTTGTCTTACACACTCACCTGCTACCTACTTCAAACCCACATATGAAAACATATGACTGGATTATCTTTCTGTGATAATGATGTTAGTTTCTGTGCATATAGCACATCTGTTTTTGCCTACCTCTCCAAAAAGTCTACTTTTGTCGTATTAAACTTTTGGCAGGGTGGCTTTAAAATGTAGCTATGTTGTACAGTGGTTTTACACATGATACATATGGACTCATGCCAGTTGGCCAGGAATTCAATCCCATTACAGTGCCAGCTCGATCCTTGGCTGATCTGTCTAAACCGCTTACAATACCATATCATTTGTCTGAAAACTTTACAACCTCCATCAGACTGAATTTTGATTATGTGAAAACAATAGCTCACAAGTATTACACAGTAATGAGCATCAATAAATCCAACAGTCCTAAGTGGCAGCCTCATGAATAAAAGAAACATTGATTCAACTCAGGGACGTTAAGCAGTCCCGCTATTGGCAGAGCAATACAAAAGCAGCCTCGTTTAAAAGTAAGTACATTGTCTGATAGCTAAACCTGATATAACCTGAGATTATCAGGAGTTTGAGGCTCAAATAGGCCGGCTAATTGGAGTGGCAATTAGTACTGAGACCTACATACCATGGGGGGGGGGGGCACTTTCCATTAAACAGCAACTAATTTTATATGGACCTTTTTAAGGGAGTGGGCAAAATACCAAGAAAACCTGACAATATGACACAGTCCAACAATGAGTCTCCAAAACTATTGCCTCAAAAATGACCACAGAGTTAAATCAACACCTCCCTGGCATAGACAATTCAAGAAAAATGAACATTATAAACTTAAAAAGTAATATTTAATACAGGACTATTGTATGGGATTGCATGATGTCAAGTAATCCTCTTACTTTGTCTTTCTGTTGTAGCTTTGTCAACTTAGAATAAAACCTTTCCCTGAGGACTGTGAGCAACAGCAGCTTGAATTTCTGATATTATGTTTATAGCAGCAATGAAGATGAACATTGTGGTAAAATATAATAGCATTTCTGTCTAGTCAACATAGTTTGAAACTACTCTCAATAAGATAACATCAATGTTTAGAACTTAATCTCTATCTGAAAAGGAAAAATGTTTAGAGCAAGATATATCATCACACAGTAGAAATAGTGGATACCATAAACTGCTTTTTGTCACACTAGAACCATGATTAAAGTGTCTCATCCTTTCATCATTATCACTATTGTCTTACACATCACTGCATGTATCCGCCTCACCTGGCAGATCTCTGTCACTTCTGTCTTGTTGATGTATCCGTTCTTGTCCACATCAAACAGCGAGAAGGCCCACTCCAGTTTTCGGGTTGTCCTCCCAGTGGAGGTCATGTGCAGTGCAATGATGTACTCCTTGAAGTCCAAAGTGCCATCATCGTTGGTGTCAAAGGAGCGAAACACATGCCGTGCGTAGCTCTTGGCATCGCTCTCAGGAAAGAAGCGAGTGTAGATCTGCTCAAACTCTTCTGGTGTGATGCGTCCCGTCGGGCACTGCTTTTGAAAGTTCTCGTACCACTGGCTGATCTCATGTTCAGTGAATTTGGTGCTGAGCTTCAGATCCTCCAGGATCTCCTTTGATAATGCGCTACTGGTGGTATTTCCCATGGCAGTTGCCTTCAGTCTCTTAGTAACGTGTCAGTTCTGCCTGAGTTCTTCTTCTCCTGTGCCACCTGAACTTCTCCTTTGTTCAAAATATATTTTCGTTCACTTGCTTCACCTCTCCTGTTGATGTAAGAGGCCAAAGAGCACCCTGCAAGTGATGAAAAAAGAAAATTTGATTAACACATGGTACAGTCCACCTATGATAGCCTATCCTAAATTTGTTGATACTACTCAGTAAATCACATTGTCAGGATGATCAAAAATGTAGGGAAAGCTTACCTGTGTGTTGTGTGCAGACGATGGCTGGAGAATTGAGTGTCTGTCTTGACTGTAAGACAGTGAGAGATAAGGAGGGCAGGGGGAAACACACTCTTACCGTGGACGACTGGGTTAATTCTGCTAATGCGGGATTTAAGGTGGCTGAGCTTTTGACTAAAATTAATCCCTGGGTACTAATTTTCTCTATTGGGTCTGGAAGTCTAGAAAGATCTACAGTATATGCTGTGTTGAGCTCATTCCTCTGTTAAATTACTTATAAACAGTAGGAATTCTGAGTTATGCTTTGTGATAGTGTGTCCAAGAACTTAATAGTCTTACTTAATTACTCAATATTCATCAGTCAGCAGCGCTTCAATGCATTTCATTGTATCCTAGCAGTTAGAACCCCTTCATGAAATTCAGAAGTATTTGGGTGATAGAGAATCATAAAAACTTGTATTTTATACCAGTGTATAAAATACAATGGTCAACAGATTAGCAGACATGTTCTGGGAAATTCTGTTAACATGGCTCCAAGTGGGTTTTCAAAGCTAGCTTTATGTTATCCAGCAGTATGTCTGTTATTACAGTGGTGGCTTTTCAATGGGTTTAGTTGACCACGGATATCTAATTCCAGACTACCATCTGTCCAGGCAGTTTAACCCCCTCTGACTCCACTCACCTCCACCTCCAATCCCACCTATGCTACTCGCATCATAGTCACTGCCGGCCTTCTCTGTGCATGACCTCTTTCCTGTCCTATGTGAGCTATGATGTTTCCCTCCATTTACTAACTTTTCTGTCCCAACGCTCGGTTTGTTTTACTGAGCTAAATGTTTTAAAGTGTTGTCCCTCTCTCCTTACTCTGCAAAACTGTTTTTGTTGTTGGGCTGCCAAATTTGCCTTCTTTTTTGCCCTTTTTTGGTCCTGGGCTTAACTTTTCCCTCCACAAAATATGTGTCTTGCTCTAAAGGTATCCTGTTTTACATACTGATTGACAAACATGCGGATTCATGACTTCGCCTACTTTTCTACCCAGTCTCTTGTAACTCAGTCCCAGTCCTTGGGCCTTTCTCTGTGGTCTCCATCTTTATTGTAAACAGCCATTACCCTACAGGAAGGGTCACAGTAATCAGCCGTAAAAGCAGTAATCTGACTCACTTCGTGACACTTTGGCTGGCACATTTACGTAATCAGTATGTTTTCTTTGATTAGACTGAAAATATTAACTTGATTGAAACAGGACAGATGAAAGCATAGGTTGACTGTCTATTACACTTCTGATTATCATTCATGTCTTAATTTGGCAGCAGGATTTTCTTTGCTCCATAAATATGTTCAGTGAGTCCATCTATTGGATTACTAATGCCCTGCCCGACCCACCCAATCCAACCCTTAGCCAATTACCATCATCATCATCATCCTGTGAGTGTCATGGCCAATAGAATTACCCCCTCCTCTCCACAAAACAATCCCTGACATCTGACTTATACCCTAGGCTTCACTAATCGCTACAGCTAGAGCAAGCAAGGATTTGTGGTCCCTTTTGAAATGTTTTTCTGCTTGTGGAGAAGGTGAGGATTCATGTGGATGTCCAAGCACTATAATGACCCAATAATTAAATGATAATTTCTTTATAGTAGCTTTTACATTGCTTTGCAACATTAAATAGGATATATATTTATTTTGCAGACAGTAACGTATAATACACATAAAAACTAGAGCAATAACAGGTGAAAGTTTGAAGTCAACACATCTAAAAATATCTGCAATTAGGCCAGTGACTCACTACTAGCAACATCCCAGTTGGCTGGTCAGCATTATAGCCAATTAAATGGCAGTATCAAGATTCAGCTGTGTTATAGCATCGACCTAGGAGCTAGTTCAACGTCAGCACTGACACATATACTGCAAATCTGCCCCACTCAGTATCAACAAGGCAGGTCAGGTGCTTCTATTCATATATTTCTAGCACTTGCTAAGAGTTGTTTGGAATTAAAGTTTGTTAAATTTTTAATTTGTGTGTGATTATCAATGGTTATTTCCCAAATTAATGGCCCAATAACAACATGAATTTCCTCTTTAGTAGAGAACTCTCAGTGATATTTCAAGATAGTCACATTGTTGAATAGTACTCCTCACGTCCCAAAGTTTTAGAAGTAAGAGCACTGATGAAATAATACACACCCCACTACCAGTGACATGAGGAATGGGAATGCTGAACAGGAAAATGCTTTAAAAAAGAAAAATCCATTGTCGGCCCAAACAATGCCTTGGTGTGACACAACTCAAATCTTAAGACTGAAAGAGAGAGGAAAAGAGGAAGGGAGTTGTCCTAGATAAATATCTGGTAATGGGTTATAATGACGCTTAATGACAGACAAGAGCTTCCTACTGAACACGAGGGAAGAGAGGAACAAACGATGACAACAATCTTGACAACTGTGTCCACCATCTTGTGAGGCCTCGGGTTGTGACGTATATGATAAAGGTAACGGCACTTGGGCCCCCTGCTCCCATTTCTGCACCTATTGTCCAGAGAGAAAATCAACTTTAGGCTTTCACTAAAATCACGCACATACCCGGAAAGAAATCTTTGAATTTAAAGGAACTTCACAATTTCCACTGACACCTAAGCTCCTGATTCAACACTAAGGTAAGCAAGGCAATACCTTTTATATAAAATACAACATTTTAGTTATTCTAAAGTTATCAGTATTAACGTAGTGTCTTGATTTTGCAATTACTTACCAAGTATCCTATTTGTTCATATTGTACTCTATTCAACTGATTAAAAAGTAAAGATATGTATGCATCTAAGGGAAACTTGTGATCTTGATTTCTACGGGCTTGAGCAATTTTGTGTGCATAGCATGATTTTACAATGCTAGATCTGTTAAGGATCCACTGGGTTGAAGAGACTAAGGCTTATGTTACGGCATTATAGTTATCATGCAGTCTCCAGTCTTTGTTGGAGAGAAGCCAAAGAAAAAAAGATTTCACCCGTATTTGTATCTAAAAATTAATTTAATTGCTTTGTATCTTAACTCAGTTTAGTAGAAATGCTTGGATCTATTTTGTCTGTTTGCCATTTAAATGATCAATGTTAAAATATCATTATTATTCTATAATTCCTTTACCCAACCCGCCAGTGGGTCAGGCAATACGTACTCATGCTGTGCAGCCAAACGTTGTTAAAATGTTATTTTAAATTGTAGTGGAGATCCCAAAGATACCAAATATATCAGGCTGTATTTTCGGGAAATGTGTGTTTCATCTTTTGATGACATGGTGTAGCCACATGGATTCTTAGGTTTAAATATTTCACTCAGTGTAAACATCATATAGCTTCAATGGAGAGTTAGAAGTAGATGCTACATGAGGGGAAATAAAAAGGGAAAACTGGATGTTAATGGGTTTTTAATCAGGACTGTGTGTCATGTTATAGGAGTAAGAAAGAAGAAGAGGCTGAATGCTAAATCACTTTTGGCCATCTGACAAAGAAATTAAAACCAACCATGACAACCAAGATGGAAACGCTTGATCCTTCAACTCTATCAGATGTCACCTCTACTGTCACCTACAATCCTAAATCTGAGACAGTGACCTTACCAGAAGGGCTCGTCTCAGTGGCGGGCATCACCATGGTGACCGGGGGCACTGAGCTGTCCTGCAGATCCTGTATGCTGGCCTTTTGTTTTTGGGGAACTCTCATCAGCTTCAGTTGTGTGTCTGTGGGGATGTGGGACCAGCTGAATCTGACTAAAGGAGGAACCTCTCACTTACTGGGACTGGGATTTGTGATTCTGGCTTTCAGTTTAGTGATGGTGGGAGGCGTGGTGGGATTTTACCTCCTAATGAAGAAGAAGAGAGAGATGACTCGAGACGAGAGAGAGGATGGAAAAGAAGTTCTTGTAGAGAGTGGGAGGGTAATTAAAAAAGTCACAGTATAAAAAAATAATGAGAGATATTGAAGAGAAATTGTCTGTGCAGAATTCTGAATGGTCTTTTCTGTAAATAACACAGTCATACTGGGCAGGAAAAAACACTCCCCTTGTGCCTCTTTTACAAAACAAATACAGTACCTCCTGCTATTCGCTTTATCTTTCAATCTAAATTATATAGAAATGCAACTACTGTTTTCCAGGGAAACATTACATACTTCCTCCATTTTATGCTACTTTTGACATCTACTGCATTACATTTTAAAGGAACTAGGGTACTTTTTACTGCACTATATCTTATCAACAGCTATAGTTACTTTGATGATCAAAATTTTACATACAAAACATATGAGCAGCTTGTTTGTTTTGTTGTGTATGATTTGTTGCATTTGTTGTTATAGATTAAACTACCTAATAGGATATAAAGTAGTAAAAATTAGTTTAGCCTCATTCAGCTTCAAAATGCTGCTTACAAATTAATGCACCAGCAATAAAAATCCATTATATTATAATACTCTGAAGGGAGCCATTCTGCTGTCTGATGAATACTTTATTTTTGATACCTTACATACCATACATCCTGTACTTCTGTAGGCTACCTATACTTTAAGAGTTGATAGATCAGGTTTCGGTTTGGACTTACAATAATTAATTTTAGTTATTTAATTTTATCATAAATCATTTATAAATTAAGACCCAATTAACATCACAAACAGATGACCAATGGTGAGGCAAAAAAGCAGGACAGGATTGCATCTTAAAGGGCTACTGAGAACAGAACAGAAACCATCAACATCAACAGAAATCAAAAGGGAGAAGAAAGAAGGAAAGGACCGAGAGGGGGGAAATATGCTAGTAGCCTACCTCCATCTGCTGGAATTCAAACGAACTGTGCTTCATCAAATGACATTCTTCGCCTTGATTTATAGTAAATGTTGTTTCCCAATGTACCTCACATTGGCTCCGCCTTTTGAAGCTGTTTCATATTGATTTTTCAAAGCATAGACCTATTTCTTATGTAGCCTAATAAAGACAGAGGGTTCAGCAATGGTGCCTATATAAAAAGACATTTGGCTCAGTCGTCTCTTTTGCCTTTTGATTTAACGTGACACATGAATAACTTTATCAGCAAGCACCGTTCATAATGCAATCATTAACTTTATGATACTATTCTGATCACTATGGGGTAACAGACAACCTACTTCTCAGGTATGTGAGGTATTTCGATAAACAGGTAACGACTTGGACTTGCACTACGCTCAAGTCACCTGACAGCCCGCTGCAACCTCCTTGGTCACGTGTCATCGTTCAAGTTTCAGGAAACTTTTTTTTCTCCTTCTGAAAACAAAACTGTCCACGTCCCGCCTCTTCTACTTGCCTATTGGTTACAGCCGACAATTGCAGAGCTCTGATTGGCCAGACTGAGGACATGCCTGAGCACGTCAGAATCAAATAACACCCCCTGCTTTAAACTCGTTTATGTGTAATTGATATCGTCCCCGAAGAAATAACGACTGGAATTTCAGTATTTTGGGGCAGTGAAATGAAAGTTACGAATGAGTGAGCCGGTAAGGTGAGTTTGTAAAACGGCAGCCGAACAGCGCGACGATTCGGTTTGTTTTTTGGTCAACTTACAACTCTATAAACTTGCTGCCAAAGATCTCTCAAGGTGTCCACTGTCAGTCAGGTTACTTATTTATACAACATGTCAATTTAAGTGTGTCATTGTCAAAAGTTTGAATTAGTCCTAGCTAACCAAGAAGCCTAATTAGCTTAATTATCGATGCATATAACCTGTCGCTGTTTTTAGGCTGTTACATTTAGCCGTTTGAATTTTTGTGTGGTATTGATGGTGCTGTTACACACACACACACACACACACACACACACACACACACACACACACAAAAACAAAAACAAACATACAGGCGCTCGTTTGGTCTGTCTCCGAGCTACACATTACATGCTCCTTATTAGAGATAGGACTACATAAATATTTAATAGAAAGACCCACTGTCTCATATGTAGGTTAGGTTAAATGTCAAAGGGCCTTTAAAACACATAGGCGAGCCTAGTACCTACATGCAACTTTGGAGCTACACCCTTTCATTATCCCACTTGGCAAATATGTAGCTACTAATGATTATTTTCATCATCAACAAACCTGCTGTTCATTTCTTTGCCTTATTGGTTAGTATGTTATTGCCGTATAGTGTGAGTGTATGTGTATATATACAGTAAATATTTGGCTGTGGGATCAGCATTTTTCACAATTTTTTGACATTTTATTGACAAAACGAGTAATTGAGAAAATAATTGGCAAAATAAGTGGTAATAAAACCTTTGTTCAAAACCCAAAGATATCCTCCCAATTGAGACGCTGAAACTAGGGAATGAACTTTAATGATTAATTGTTTATCAAAAGTAGTTGCCAAATGATTTTCTGTCAGGTGACTGATTGATCAACCAAATGTTTCAGCACTTCTGGTAATGTTACTTAAGTTAAAGTTATGAAAATGTAAAGTTATGGGTTGTGAATGTATTCAACCCATTGAACTACATACAACATACTACTGTATAACTTAACTGTATGTTTACATTTGTCTGTAAGCCTAAACACTAAGAAGTTAATGATCTTTAATGAATGTCTTTTTAGTGTATAACCTGACTTAAAACCAACCATTGGAATTTTAATTTCACCCTTACTCAGTAGATGCTTTGTTTTTTTTGTTTGCAGTTAAACAAACTGCATTAGTCACAGATTATAATAGCAGAAAAACACATGACCACGTTCAATCAATATAAGCTTATGGTAATTAGATGGGAAAAGAAAAAAAAAATCAGCTGCACAAAGCAGCTGACTGTCGTTTTTCAGTTAAACTTGGCTGCAGTGTAGAAGAGATTATCATTACATATCATTATAGTTTCTTCTTTTCTTTCCCAGGATGGACTCTAAAACACCCCCTGACATCAGATAAACTTCACAGTACAGAAACGGCAAGTTGCAGTCTAAGAGCATGCTGCCCTTGTCAAGAACAAATGGAACATTAAGTTGTTGAGGATGGGTGGTGCTGGTGTTAGCAGAAATATTATAAAGCTAGATAAGCTAGTTGTATTAGTTGGTGAGGAAGTGTAGTCGAGCATGTTTCTACTATAGAACTGGCTTATAGAGTTGTAAAATCATTTACCTTTGGTGTTGAGTTGGGGAAACCGTTTTGACAGTTAATACAGCAGATACAAATCATTTGCTGATGGAGTGCAGTGAAAGAGTGTTGTGTGGGTCAGGGGAGGTGGAGCTGGATCACAACATTGTGAGTGAAGAGGCTGGAAAACTGTATTCAGAACTACAGGTAATGCAACTCCTCAAGTTATTTTTTCCTTTCTTTACCATTATTGTTTTCAGGAAAATAATATGCCATGTTTTTCTGAATGGATTAAATATGTAGATGTGGTCACACGTATGTGTACCTGGTTTCTCACTTTGCTGCTTTGCCCTATCACAGACAGTTATTGAGACCCATGGTGAAGGTGTGGTGGAGTCGCTGGTACCCACATTTGTGTGGGTCCTGGAGGGGCTGGCCAGCTGCAAAGCCCAGCTGAGAGACAGGGAAGAGGAGGTGGAGAGGGAGAAAGCTGAGCGAGAAGAGCTGCTGGAGAGATACCAAGCAGAGAGAGCACTCAGGAAAGACAGTCAAGAGGTGGGGATTGATGGAGTTTCGAAAGTGCTGTTTTTAAAAGCTGTGAAAGTAGGTGGTTGTCTGTGTTCAGGGCTGTTAAAACATTTTGTTTTCTTTAGAGATATCTGGAGCTGGATGACCAAATTGAACAAGAGAGGAGAGCCATGAGAGGGAGGGAAAAGGAGAGAGAACGGCGCGAGAGAGAGCTAGAGAAGAAAGCAAGAGAGCAAGCTGATCAGTGTGAGTATTTGAATATTAACTGTGACAAATGGCATATTAGCCATGTTTTTCTCCTTCCAGTTTAATTCATCTTTCTTGTGCATATCGTGACTAGATCAATTTGAAATCTTGCAGAAGAAGAGCTACAGTCTACAAAGTTTTCAGTGATACTGAATCAGATGCCAAGGCATTGTCCTGTTTAAATGCTAGAGAGTAATGCTAAAGCTACATGTTATCTTTTCTTGCAGTGGTGGCCTTGGAGGAGCAGAAGGCAAATCTGGGTAGAGAACTGAGCACACTGAGGCATACTCACAACAAGGTCAGATACTGCTGTTTAGTCTTAAAACATGGGTGCTATTGTATCACCACACAGTGACTTCTTAAACACCCTGTTAAACAATATTTAGCTGTTTTTTTTTAGTCATTTTTCTACTTCTTACATCTCACTGATCTCTCCTGTAGTTGGCTCACGCACATCGGGAACTTTTGGAAAAGAGAAAGGATTCTGAAAGAGATTCTCCTTTAAGGTTGTCCTTATTCAGCACTCTTTTATCTAAAACTCATTTCTTATACTGTAGATAGTATCTCGCACAGGAAGGCTATAGGTAGGCAGCTTTATTGTGAGATCTACAAGAGCTACTGTGGGTAGCAAATGTAAATTGCGTTTTGCTTTTTAGTCACACTTGGCTACACACTAGCAAATTTTCCATGTTTTATTGTGTTAAATGAGACATTCATGGGAAGGGGTAGCTATTAGCCAGAAAGCTCTAATTTCACCTTCGAGCATTTGGCTGAAAAAATGGTATTTAGTGTAAATTTTCAAAATAAAATAGTAGTTGGTAGGTGTAATTCAGTAGTGGTAAGAGTGCTACAAGAAAGTGGTGCAAAATGTAAGAAAGAAGCACAAATTGATGCTGTTTATTCAGATGACTTTTCTTTACTATGTAACGCCGCTTGTTGCATTTAGGAATCACGTGTGTCCCAAGAATGCTGAATTTCCATCCAACCAAGTCTTGTCAGAATCCAGTGTTAATGAAAAAGTAAACATATTCTCACTTTACACATCTATATTTCAAACAATTTTGATACCAGATGGTGTCAGAGAAGTAGCCGTTGTTTCCTGCTCTGTTTTTTTGCAGATGATTCAAAGACCACATTCAAAGTCTGGTCCCCCAGATCTAGTAGCCAAGGAAGAAATGGCGATTGACATTGCAGTAAAGCCCACCACAAATCAGTTTATCAGTGACATCATAAGCTCCACTCCTGAACTAAGGCAATTTCATGGCTGTGTGGATGCAAGGTAATAATCTGAAACCATAAGCAAATTTTCTGTTTTTCAGTGAAAAGTTTGCGTGAGCTAAAGCCTAGTTCACTTTAGCTCACCGACATGTTCACACAGAGCACATCAAAGATTAATGTATTTTCTCATATTTCTTATTCTTTTCATTTGCATTATCATCAGCACCCCAGTTAGACCTAACAACAAAGAGCCCCCGAGAGATGAGTCGGGGACCAGCTTGGAGGATGATCTGGAGAAGGTGGAGGAGAAGGGGGGCAAAGTAGAAGAGAAGCAGGGAGGAGAGAGGCAGGAAAAAGATGAGAAGGAGGTGGAGGAAGATGATAGTATGGAGTGGGAGCTGCGCAACACTGACTCTGTGTTCTCTGAACTGTCAGAGCTGAGTCAGGATTATGTGGAGAGTGTAGACCAAGGGGCCAGTGTCAGAGGTACATCAAGAAAACACATTTCACAAACAGAGTGGATGTACTTTCTCTTCATCTTAACCGGGGGTTTAATCAACGGTTACAAAACGCAAACTGCCCAGGAATTAGCCAGTTATCATTTTGTAACCCTTGATCAGATAGTTTTGCATTAATCTGACCGAAGAAACAAACAAATATACCTCAATAACAACGCCTGTGTTGTGTTATGTGCAGCATGGAATCACAAAGTAAGTGATCACAGACATCGGAGGTGGCAGAAGGTTGGTTTCTAAAAATAATCTGCAATGGAGAGAAACTATTTATACCCTGCTAACATGAAGTGCAAGTACATCAGTGAAAAAGGACTCTTGCTGGGGGTTTCATAAAACTTTACTTCCTTTTTTAATGTTTTGCACCATGTAGTCATTTCTTCTTGGATGGGAATGAAGAGTTAATATTAATACCAGTTAGACCTTCTCTGTGTTCTCTGTGTGTTCAAGCATTTTTAAAATTTTCATTTCTGTGTAGGCAGTGCAGACCAGTTTGAGGAGATTCTTTCTCAGTATGAGGAACTGAAAGTCACACAGTGAGTCCTATATTTATTTTTTCTGAACTTGTTATGACTAGTCCAGTGTGATTATCTGAACGTACAGGGGATTTTCCAAACACTTGAGTTTCTTGCTTCAGGACACGCAAATCAATAAGACAAGAAAATATTATAGTCACTAATTTGTAAACTGTTTTCGCTCTTTACCAAAGTGATTGGCGATTTCTTAATAGTTTTAAGTTAGTCATCGTTTGCTCTGTGTCTTTGTTTCAGTGAGTTGGTAGAAGCTGCCCGTAAGGCCGTGATATCTCGGGTAGTAGAGTTGACAGATGACCGTTCAGCTCTTAAACTGGAAGTGTCCTCTCTTCAGGAAACAGTCTCGCGATTAGAGGGGCGGATGAAGGAGAAGGAGGAGGAAACTAAGAGGTGTAGAAGATTGTTCTAGATATTTTAATACTGCTTGTTAATTCTTTGACTTTTTGGCTAAAATGACTGCAATTTATTTTTGTTATTATAATACTGTACATACTGTTGTTACAATAACTTTGCGCTTTATATCCACTATTTTTCAAAGACTTCGGAAAGACCTGGAAGTATGCCAATCTGAGGATCCTGATGTAAGGAGACCTTGTTAATTCAAACTATTACCTACTGTATCATGAAGATGGAGTGCAACAGTAGTGTGTATGCCATTAAATAGCATAAATCTTTCCATTCAGGCCTCTCTTCCCACATCCATGCGCCCCTTCTCTCGTTCTGAAATGGCTCGTGTGGTCATGGAGAAGAACCAATATAAACAGCGTCTGTTTGAGCTGCAGGAGGCAATAAGACGTAGTCAGACACTCAGGTGACTTTGCTACTGAATCAACATGTTTGTATATATGTTTGTTTTTTTAGTATTTTTTTTAAAGTTGTTGTCTGTTCCAATAGAGTTTACAATTTGGCTAAAACAAGAACAGTTGTGTTTCAGGTTTCTGTCTCCAACCTCATTTAGTCTTTTTTCTTTATTTTTTTTATAGAGCAACAAAGGAGGAGAGGTTTACGGAGGACAAAAGGTCAAGTGTTTGGAGAAAGTAAGTGTCTTTTTGGTCATGTCATCTTGTCTCATCTAAAAATTGAATATTTGACATTATACTGCATACTCATCCTCTTGTAGATTAAAACTGCAGTGATGTTAATGTCTTCATAATACACAAAATGTTGAGGAAAGAAGCTGGTACAACTTTGTTCCCCCAAACAACAGAGGTAGCCTGGTCCCCATGCCTGTGCTTCAGTTTGCCAGAAGATAAAGCAGGCAGTAAAGCTATGGATTACCTTAAAGCAACCCAATTACGTATGAAACAATTGTAATAAAAATGGGAAAATTGTAATACCAAGATGTGACGTTCACCAGGTTGTCTTGATCTTCAACCTAAACACATTGAAATATGAATTACAAAAGCAGTGGGAATGTAGCTCTGTAGCACTTGGTTTCTAAAATAGTCACCAAAATAAAACTTCCATTTCAGGGTCCATTTGTTTAAAAGCACTTGAATATGCAGACGTACGAGCTTAGGAGGCAAAAAGGCTATTGCTTAATATTGCTGTAAGGCAACCTGAGCGTTTGTTTGAAGAGGTAAACCGTGTCAGCTGGGAGAGGGAAGAAGCTTTGCTGTTTTTGGATTCATACTGAATCTGTCAGTAAAGCCACTCTGCATTTTATGGACACAACACAGAACGATTGACATACACAAGTGTGCTAAGTAGTTGCATTTGGTAATATGCTGTAGTCAGACGTTTTATGGTGTGTATAAAAAAAATTAAATTTTTTTTATTAAAGGTTCAACCGCTTGTTTGGCCTGTCCAAGGAACCCTTAATCCCACCATCTGCTTCTGCATTTGCCCTGTCAGCTTCTCCATCACTCACTCGCTCTCCTCTGGGGCCTCCACAACTACCGGCTGTCAGTCAAACTCATGCTGAGTAAGTGTTTCTGGCCATGTCACTCTTGCATATGCTCTTCTGTTTACATCATTATTTGCAATAAAGTTGAATAATCATAAAAGACTCAGTCAAGTTGATTAATCGACAGAAGCATTCTCTCTAGATCTGTTTCTCTTGCTGCCCTCTCCCCTCGTGTCAGGAGGAGAGAACTCTACAGAGACATTCGCACACACATTTGGGGATCACTTGGAAAAAGGCAGATACACGGCTGGAGCACACCACTGGCAAACACACAGGTAGTAGAAACACACACAGAAATGCAGCAGTTTAAGAGGGAATGTAGAAGAGTACATAATTAAAAAGGGGCCTAAAGCTCCCCTGGCTGTTTTTGTGCATTTTTGTTACCATACAGCATTTATTTGAACTAAACCAATGAACAAAAATCTCGCCTTCCATCCATACCATTGCATTGGATGGACAAGACTTACCACAGAGAGTTTAACATACCCAGACGTGTGCATTTCCACAATCCTAACAATATCCTGGTGATTAACTGTCATTATTGTAGGAATCCCATGAATCTGTCCCAGAGCCTAAAGATGTGCCTGTTCTAATGCAGCTCAGATTGTTGGATCAGAGAGACTCCACAGCTAAGGTAGATCTTTTCCCTACAAAACACACGAACCTAGCAGCCTTTACATCATACCTCTGGCGCATTTGAACGTGATTCCTAACTTGTTTTTCTCTTCAGCTGAACTGTGCAGTCGCAGTCACACCTGAGATCTCAGGAGAGGCCACAGTAAGTCTTTCATTATCCTGGTTAAATAACAACTGTAGTCATACTCTAATTACCATGTACAATGCCACCCAACCATAACTAACACTTCCCAGGTATGCATCGTTTCATGCCACTCATCTTTCCAAACTCTATGTCCATCCCTCTCTACCAGTGTTCTGTGTGGGTAGTTTCTGGCCCTGCCTCCTGCAGTGATATTACAGTGATTGATCCGGCACGGTCCAACACAGTACTGGATCAGTTCAGCCTCCCTCCCACAGCTCCTGCTCTCTGCATCTGTGCTGTGCCCCCCATAGGTCAGTGCCAGTACAATGGGCTGCAGCAACTGCCTACAGACAACTTGTCTAATGTATTCTGTACTTGTATTATCCCCTCATACCACACTGATAATGAACTGGAAACATTTGGAAATCAGCACTGCTTACTTAGCCTTTCCTTTTGACACAATCTTTCTGGACTTGTTATGTCAGGTGACACTGCAGGAACTGTGTGGATTGGAACTCAGGAAGGAAGGTAATGTCTGCTGAATAAGCAGCTCACTTCAAAAAACAGCACTCTCTCTGAGTAAAATACTTGTTGGCAAAGCACTCTGACCTGCTCTCGCTCTCTTCCCCCTTCTTTCTCCTACTGTCTCTGTCTCACAGTTTACTGTCACACTCGGCCTCTGCTGGCAGGAGGTGCTGTCTGCAGTCTGTTTCCCTCTCAGAGGGTATTCATTCGCTCACGTGAGTTCTATCCGCTCTGTGTTTGAAGCATATTTGTATTAGAATGTAAGTATTAGCATTTAATTATTGTCTGTCTTAATGTGACATTGATTTATCTTCATTGAGAAATCTTTGAAAATGAGCTACATTTTGTTGACTCAATCTGACAGGTATTCCCAGGGTCAAGTCATAGCTGGTTTAGCTGATGGGACTTTGGCATTTTTCTCACACAGTTCAGGTAATGGTTTCCTCTTCTAGAAATATCTGACTGTCTCTGTTAATCTCTACATTTTGCTTGCTTCACATAACTTAATGTTTAGTGAAGTCAATAGTAATGAGTGCTGTGATTGACAGGTGGTTGGAATCTACAATCACACTCGGTGGTACCTCTTGGATCAAACCCGTTGCAGCCTATTCGCTGCTGCCTTGCAAAAGGTAGCCGCTTGTGGGTGGGATATTGGAACAGAGTCCATGTGGTTGACATTGACAGCAAGAAGGTTGAGGTGAGAAACAGGGGAGGTACCTACATTGTTTGTGTCTCATGTTCACGCTGTCTTTGAACTCACCATCATTATTCCTTATCTGGCCTTCCAGCAAACATTCTCAGTGTCTGAACGCAGTGAGCAGCAGGTTCGTTTCCTGTGTGCGGGTGGAAGTGGTGTTTGGACATCCTGCCGACTTGACCCAATCCTCAGACTGTTTGACTGGTCCACAGGACGGCCGCTACAGGAAGTCGATTTTACTGCTTTGGTCACTAAAACATTAGGTGCTAAAACTGTATTTTTTTTTTTCTTTCATTACAAATGTATTTTAAATGTAAAATTAACACATTCACTGTTGCACATGTACAGTGTGCCTATCTAGTAGCTCTTCACAGTATTACAGTTTGTTCCAGCATAGTATAGTAGATACCTAATGCCATCAAGCACAGTTTAAGCTAAACAGTATTGCTCACATCAATGTTTGTGATAAGAAATCTTTTTGTTGATACTACCTTATGTTTCCCAGTTCTCAATTTTCTCATTGAGAAAAGAAATTTAAGGCTGTGGTATTTGAGTTTTTTTTTTGTTTTGTTTTTTTTCATGTTAAACAGCAGCCTTTGTGGTTTTAACAGTTTGTGCAAGTTCCTCTGGTTGTGTGGCAGCATTTCATCATCAAACTGACAAAAGGTCTACCTGCCAAAGATTTAAAAAAGAGCACTTATTGTTAAAACATCAGTCAATGGACTATAAATGATTTATTACTGGTGGTGTTTATGCCATATTTGAATTCAAAAATGTTTTTAAATGTTTATAATTAGTTTTGTGTCAGGCAACAGTCAGTTTAAACTATTTTCTGCAGAACAGCTAACATGTTTCTGTCTTGCTCTGCAGGCCAAGCCTTCCTGACACTCTCACCTCTCCAGATCTCGTCTCTCGCGGTCATCTCTGGCCGCCTGTGGGTGGGCACAGGAAGCGGTGCCATTTTCTCCATCCCGTTATCCATAAGTGAGTTTTATTTATACTGAGAGTATAAGTGCTTGAATTTTATATTGTCAGAAATATGTATTAACTATTAAGTTGTATTAACTATATTAATGACTGTCTATAGCATCAGAGGCTGTTTCCATCCCATATTGCTCCATTGCATCAGCCCAGCTGTGTTACCATGGACATAGACAAGCTGTCAGGTTCATTATTGCTGCACCTGGTAAGAATCTGATAGTCTTTAACCTAACATGCTAAACATTTTCAATAACTTGTTAATTCAGGGCGATCCTTCAGAGTGCACTTGCTTGCTGTGTTTGTCTTTTAGTGACTATGTAATCATCTCTGCCCCACAGGTTGTTTGATCACCTCTCCTAGCAGCAGCACTGTCACTACCTCTCAGCTTATCGTCAGTGGAGGAGAGGGCTACATCAACTTCCGAATTGGTGAGTTGAAAGAAAATACCATTGTAGTGTCAAATTGTTTAAAACTGCCAGATGTGTCGGATTGGTGTTGCATTCATTTATAGTTCAGTCAGTGCTTAAAAGATTAAATGCCTAACTGAGCTGTCCACTTTTTCAGGAGACGATGCAAGTGATGGATCGGTGGAGTTGCCCCAAGCTACACCTCAGCGGTCTGAACGCAGTCACATGATCATCTGGCAGAATCCCACCCCTTCTGTACCCAGCCCCGCCCTTTGACAAGAGGGAGTAGATATATACTGACCTAGAGACAACATTGGAAATGGTCCTTTCATTGAACTAAATGAACCAGCATCTAAATATGGCAGCAATAAAAGTATCCTCTAAAAAATATATATGATACATACTGTTTCATCCTTGTTTACCTCATTCATTTTGTATATCTATCTTTTGACTGGATTATCTTAATGGATGATGGTGCCTTCATCTGATTTTATATAATTTCTGTTAATTTTGTCAGTAATTCAGCTGCCGGATTGTTAATAGCTCATTTTTACCTTTGCACTAACAATGTATTCAGTTTCCCTGACGTAAAACTCTGATACATTGTTCTACCAGACCCCTGTTGATGTTTTTGATGTTGAAGAACATGCCGAGTTGTCATTCACATCTTCATTCCACCGTGGGGGCACCAGGTCTTTCTGTCACACATCTTGTCATCATAAATTTAACTTGGTAATGTGGCTGCTCTTGAAGCTGCTGTGTACATACTTTGTTGTTAACTGTGAACTGGAAAGTATTGATCTTCTCTCAGCATAAAGACAATCAGACTTCTTATCTCCTGATGCTGCACTGAGATTGGGGATATCTTCTTTTGATTGTGACATGTGTTTCTTTTCAAATTCTACATCTCCACATCGCATGTGGTGTCATTACAAATAACTGCACATTTTAAACGTGTCTATAAAAAATCCTTAGAAATTATTTATTTTCTCATTCCCAATCAGTTATTTGCTCAATGTCTTTGGATTTCTTAATTTGTTTATTGTTTTCATTTGATTTCAGTATCTTTTGTAAAATAATGGAGATCAATTTCAAGTGTCTTGTGCAATATTTATGTGTTTGTGCACACATATTGATGTCATAGCAGCCCCTTATCCATCTTGGAAAGACAATTAAGACTTGAGAATTTGTTCCGACTCAACCTTGTGACAAACGTGATTATTGTCATTAAAAATGTCTTCAGTGATTAATGCAGTAACTTTCATTCTGAGTGGTATTTCTGTAACAGTTAAGTCAACAGATGAATGAATAACTCCAGATGAAATCAAGAAAATAATACAGCAGTATCATTTTAATCGTCATATATTGGAATCTGTAGTAGTGCCTATTACATAATCTTGAGTATAGTCCACATACAACTTCTAAAGCAGAGAACATACAAATTTAGTTTTCCTTATGAAAACACAATGGATGACTGACAGTTTTCTTCATGTGAATAAGGTGTTTTGTGTTTGTGATAGCAAGTGTTTGCAAGAGAATGACAACCAGCAATGACACTCCTTTGCCTCAGGCAGTTTGGCTGCCACCTGGATAAGGACAGCAATTCATGTAACAGTCTAAGTCAGTCAGTCGTTGCTATCTTTGGGCTCCACCTCCTATGTTGAGCTGCTGTGAGTTCTGGGGATCCATATCCTGCGGCTCAGGGAGCGGGCAAGGCGGTCCACAGCTCCATCCACAGTTCCCCCCAACTCCTTTTTGGAGGTCAGACCCTCAATATTGCCACTGTACCAGATGACCCAGCCTGCCAGTGACAGTAGCACCAGCAGGGCTCCTGTGTACACCAGCAGATCCCCAAAGTCTCTGCCTTGGATCTTTAGTGGAGCAAAGACCCCCAGCAGCAGGGATATCATAGCCAACAGGTCCATCAGCACAGCAAACACCAGGGCCAGCTTGCAGTGGGACAAGCCATCATATTTGGGTGCCATGGATGCACTGAAAAAAAGAGGGGAGGATGTCATGTGGAAATGTGGCCTTGACAGTTCTTCATATCAAATATCTTCTGACTCCATAATAAAAAGACAAATATTATAAACTAATCCATGACACTTAACAAACTAATCAGCCATATGCACAGGTCAGTGTTTTTCCCTCTATATCTAAAACACAAAGTAATTTTAAAACAACATAGCAACTTAGTACAAAAAATTACATTTACTATGTACACTAATGGCTTCTGTTTTCTTTCTCACGCTCTACACTGGCCCTGCATTTACAGTCAAAGCAGGTACCACACCTGTCAGGTACGTTTCAAGAGACTTCTTTTATATGCAGATCAATTACACAGCAGCAAAGTCTACATTACATTAAACTACATTAAAATCCCAAACACTTACCGGTGCGTTACCAGTTTGCTGAGTATTTAAAAGTCAAACGTGCTTACAACGGACATCGTGCGTTTTGAGTCTTTCGGGATCGAGTCTATTATTGAGCCACCAGTCAACAGTGAAACCTGACACCTCTTCACCTGCTCTACCTGTCCTGCAGTCTCACTGCCGCGCTAACAATAAAGTGTCAAAGATAAAAGTGGAAAATGTTGGTGAACATTTATCATTTTGTCACAGAATTTAGTTGTAATAAGTAGGCTATTTATAAAGTACATCAGCGAGTTGCTCCTGAATAGGCATACTTACTGCATACTAAATTATTATTTTTACATATATATATTAAAAAGACTCATCGATTCAAATACTGTCATAAGCTAAAATGAACTTTACAAATCATTTACAGTACTTATTTTTCTGTCAGTGCCGTTTACTAAGGACGATCGTTAATTTCATTACATCCGGAAATGACGCAAGAGACTATTGAAAAAATAAAAGAGCGATAATTGTTATTGTTAGCTTGTTAGCTAGCTGACGGACCTGTGAATGGAGATATGACAGAGTAATAACGTCTTATTACATGTGCACGATTAAGTTATTACAAACGTAACGTGGTATGTACCAATTTCTGCACAATATATTGGTAGCACGGAGATTCTAGTGATGTTTGAATAACGGAAATAAACACTGAAGTGTACAGAAAGGATGGAATTGTATTTTTTTATATTCGTAGCTAAATTCTTGCTAACGTTGTGCAAGGCTAACGTAGTGTGGAGCTAATGTTAACTCGCTTCCAACACATTAGAACACATTACCTGGCCGCTACAAACTTATATTTGAGGTACACATTTAGTGTTTCAGTTTATATGTGCATGGCCGGATAGGTATATAATAACATTAGCTTTGGTTTGCTGGCTAGCTTGCATAAAACACCACGCACTACATTATGAAAGCTTTCCGCTGAACTGTACCTTCAGTAAATTAATATGATTATTAGCATTATATGTATGTAACGAAGTCATTTGTGCAGTGTGTAAAATGCCCCAGCGAGTTCTTTGGCATGGCCTGGCGAAATTTCTTTAAAACCTTAAACTAATCAAACATTTTCCACGTTATCTGGTGTATGAGATGGAGGACGCAAACAGGACTGATGCTGCTTCCACGTCCAAGAGCCACGCAGGCTCACTCCACCTGCAGAGTAATGTTTTAAAAACTTCAAGTTCATATGATTATCTGCCTTTAGGTAAGGCATTATAATAATACTGTGCATCCTGTTCAGCTCCAAAAAATGAGGACGCCTATGAAATTGCCATCCCCTATGAAGAGAACAACTTTGAGCAGCAAGGATTTTTCAACCAGAGTGATCAAAATTTTGATGGTGAATGTCAGAATACTATAATACTATAAAATTCACTTTATCTGCACAGTAATTTTATTCTTCAAAGTTTCTTGATATGCAGTATTATGATTTCCTAAACTATCCTGTCTGTCCTCCTCAGAGTCACCCCCATCCACTGGCCCGTCTCCAGTTAACAACTCATACATGGTGATCACCAACCTGCGGACCCAGCTACAGATCTCTCTGGAGAAAAACTCTTGGCTGCAGAAAAGAATTGAGGACTTGGAAGAGGAGAGGGACTTCCTGCGTTGCCAGCTGGACCGCTTCATTTTTTCCACAAAGAGCCAGGGACAGGAGCAGAGTCAGAGCCAGTACAGTAACGGTGAGGACAGGGGACAGGTGTGAGATGATAACCGACAAGAATTTGAGTATAAGTTGATTAGAAACAGAATGTTTCTAAGGATGGAAAACTTTTTTTTCTTAATACTTGTTATTTGTGTCTCTGTAGGTTATGAATCTAGACGATTCAATTGGAGGGCACGAAGAGAGGAAGATCGTCCCGCTGGTAAAAACAAAGAGTTATGCACTTAACTGCTAAATTTTTAAAAATCAATCACGGTTAGATTTAGTTGTGCTTAAGTATAGCCTGTTCATGCTTTACTGTATTACGTATATGTATTTCATCTTAGACTGCAGATTCTCAGTTCTTATGTCTTTCTTCTCTTCATAGAGCAACAGAAGACAGATTCACAACATTTCTCCTCACGTCCGTTTATCCAACGAAGGCCTGGTCCTCCAACCATGGTGCCTTCCAAAAACCATGTCTCCAGTCCACTAACTAATCAGCTTGCCTCTATTAATGCTTTGTTCAACTCTACACAATCCCAGACCCTCTTGCAGGGCCATAGCCACAGTACTCCCAGTACCACAGCCAGCAGCAGCAGCTGCAACAGCAACAGTGCTACAAGGTCATCCATGAATGACATGAGTGGACATAGCAACGTAGGTCCAGGTAATACAAATGGCACAAAGTTTTCCATCACCTTAATTGATCTAATGCTTGGGAGGGAAAAGAAGTGTAAAAAAATGTTGCCTGTTGCTTTTATCTAGCTTTTGCTGAGGAAATTTTTTATGTTCTCATCAGATTCACTTTCACTCTTGGGAGAATCTGATGAGTACTTGGAGCAGGACGGCTACCTCGACGAGGAGGAAATGATATCAGGGGAAGATGTTATGTCAGATACCATTAATGGCAACAGACACCAATTAAAGAGAAGGCGGGTCTTCCGACCCCCAAGAGAGCGGCAGAGAGGTAAGGGAGGGAGAAAGATCCTGCAACGCTCAACATTTCAGTTATTACTTACCCATGCACTGTCATGAGACTGCTGTAGCTAACTCTCTTGTACATTCTTGTTCTTCAGTGAAAGATGCTGCTGGAGTGCTGTTTCGCTACAAGAAGATTCTGCTTACATACCAGCGTCTGAAAAATATGTCGAAAGCCTTCCAAATCCATGGAGTGGACCGCAACACGGTGGCTTCCACCACACCCATTGCTGAGTTACTACTAGTGGCTCCAGAGAAGGTGGCAGAGGTGGGCGAGTTTGACCCATCCAAGGAGAAGCTGCTGGACTATGCCCGGCGCTGCTACACTGCCCTGGATGAGGAGACACTCAGCAGGGTGCAGGCCCTGAAGAAGAATAACCTGCTCCTGCCCATCTCCTACAGGTTCAGACACTGAAGGGAGAAAGACAGAGATAGTGGGAAGTATCTCTGGAAAACAGTGGACTTGGTGGTTTAGTGAGGAGAGAAGAGGCAGTTGGGTTCTGCTGCAGCAGGCCAGCTCACCTCTGAGGCACAGATATGTCCAGAGGCATGATGAATTATTTTGCTATCTCAGAATTCTGGATATGGCCATGATAACTGCGGCTGACATTCTTTGCTTTTCACACAAATAAACTTTTCACATCTCACTTTTATTATCAATATGTTGTACAGGAATCTTCGACAAATCCTCACCATCGTTCCAGTAATGAGGATGTAGGAGTGCCTGCTGTAGCCGGAAAGGGAAAAAACATGGTTCTCATTGCTGAAAGAGCAAAATGGCATGTGAACAAAAATATGTCTTTACCGTTATAGAGGGGATTTCTTTTCTTCAGTACTTAAATGAGTGTAACCAACTTAGCTCATTCATGTTTCAGCCCTGAGGTTTGCAGAGACACAGACCTTTTCTTTCCTGAACATCTGGATCAGCTCGAGGCCAGTAGTTCATTTATTGATTGTCAAGATCATTTCAGTTCCTGACAGTCTAAATGATTTATAAACATAGCAATTTTTATCACTTTATTTGTGTGCAATTTTGACAGAATCCTAAAAATATGGTTGTTTTCAATCACAATGTCTGTTTATGTTAAAATGATGCTGCACTCCATAGATTTTGTAGAATTACGCCATGATTTTAAGAAATAATCATTCCCTTTTGTTGATATTGCTCTGTGTGTCTTTGTTGTATATTTTTGTTATTGTCATTATATCCTCAACAATTTTCACTTGCCTTAATGTAATTTTTGTGATTTCCTCGCGTGAGACATGCAATAGTTTAAGGTCACTTACACTCCCTGAGCACCCACTTTATTAGAATCTTGGGAGTCATTTTGCGTTCTCTTTTTTTCCATTTCTCCTGGTATAAAGCAGGGAAGAACTATGAAAGAGAAGGAAACTGATGTGATCGTGAACTCACTATAGTAAAGACTAGTCCAACATGTGGTGCCACTTGAAAATCAAAGACAGACACAAATATGTTGGTGATATTGTACGTGTTTGACTCATAATAATACCACATGTTGGTCTTGGACCCAGTTTTAACAACAATACTGCTGCATCACTCTGTTGTTCCACTAAGGGTTGTAGCAACCCTTTATGTAAATGATCTGCACTAAAATACAGTAAATGTCACTTCTTATGCCTCTGGTATTGAGGCTCTTGTAATACTTTGGTGACAATAATACCTTTTGTAAAATGTGGTACAGAGCATTTACTATACCAGCTATTTGTAACATTGTGTAACTTTTGGTTCTGTGTGAAAATTGTGGACATTAATCACACAAACTATTTTACAGTGTGAGTTACACCATCAACAAAAGCAGCTAGCTTGTTCACACAGAGGATCTGTTATTGCTTCTTAATGCTCCACTACAAATGCATGTGAAAAGAGCCCTTCAATGGTCTGTAGTTTATAAAGGTCTTGTCAAAATGTGTAATTTTCAGAGTGGCAGACATGTTGGTTATATTGTATGATAATGTGTGGTGTTTACACCGGTACAGTGAAATGATAAGATCTATTACGTTAAAACAGATTAGGTGACAGTGGAATACAGTGACTCTTGGCTTAAATTTTCACATCTCACTAACCTTTTTCCTAAACGTAAAAAGAGATAGGTACCACTAATTGGAACTTATGGTATTTTCAACTGTCTGATTGTTTGTATGACTAAAAAGCAAGCAGTGTAAGGTGCAGTGCAACCTTGAAAAATCATACCAGGGTGCAGTGTTTTAAAAAACAATAGTCTGTTCTAATTTTTATGTCTCATATTTATGTGTATTGAGTGAAACGTGTATCTCACTGAAACAATGCGTATCATTCACCAAATGTATAGTAAGACTCAAATGTCATTAAGGCATTTGATTTATTTACATTATTAATCTGTAAAATCCAACATCACCACTCATTGAAAAAATGCTTATAATTGGGAGCTTAAAGTGTTACTGATTTTTGTAGTACGTTGTAGTCTCTCTCTTTTAAGCATCAGAAACTGGGCAAGTACATTATGCAGTAAATTATCTTTCAGCTAAAGGAAAATGTGGCTTTACTTTGAGCACTTTATTTCGTAATTTCCAGTTTCTCCAGATAAAACAATGTAGTCAGAACTCTATCCTTGGAGGAAAACACTGAATATGATCTTTGTGACATAAAGAGTTTGTGAATATATTTGGTTAATTTGATAAACCCAGTTGGTGTTAACATTTTTGAATTTCAATAAATCTGACGAATAGCGATGAAAAACGTTTCCCCCTTTTCTTACATAAAAAACGATTTGTTCAAAACTCCAAATCCAAAGTTAAGGGTTTGAAACTTGTCATGACTTGCCAATACTTTAAACTGGTAACCTGCAAAATAAAACGTTGATCCCACTTTAACAACACATATTTAGCAGACAGATCATGAGACTTAACTTAGTTGGGAAAAGAATAAGGAATGGCCTAAGTGAAAACTTGACTGTTCTTCTGTGTGACTTTGAAGCACAGTTCTTGCTTTGAAGCGTCTTTTTCACTCACCGGAAACCTGTCATTCATCAACTTCCGGTGTCACGGGGTACCTGGGAGACGGAGCAAAAAAGCGGGCATACCGAAATCTTTATTGTTTTCACTTGGCCTAAAACATTTGAAAGCGTGTACATTTGACTTATAAAGTCAAACAACTACATCTTGTGAGCCAGTGACCCCGTGGGATTTGAATTTGGCTTTGAAAAGAGTCTCATTCATTCGGCTTTCGCTAGCTAACTAGCTAGCGAGCTTCCACACCAGTGACTGGAGGAGCAGCAGGCCCATTCTTCTGGACTTTGCTACAAGCTAGTTAGCTAAGGCTAACCCATGCGAACACGTTTTCTTTCTCAATGATTTTGTCTGTTACATTGTAAATAAATACCACACCGCATGTGTGTGTCGGTTAACATTTTTTGGTATTTCTATTGTTAAGTAGACTCTTAGTTGAAGCAAACTTAATTGAGCTACATCAGCGAGGCGCTTTTTTTTAAAGTGTTGTTCACTTTGTTGCTAGCTTAAGCTAGCCACCGCCAACTGAACAACGCAGTCGCTGAAAGCGTAGTAGTCTTCAACTCACAGAGATGTCGGACTTCGACGAATTCGAAAGACAGCTCTCAGAAAACAAACAAGGTAAATGGACCAGTTTCTCATCATCAATTGAAAATGTTAGTGGTACTTTTGATTGGAGTTGCCGCCATCATTTTAGCCAACCATGGATATGTCTATTTACTGGAACAGTGTAAGCAAAATTGTTAGCCCACAGTACGAATGCTACGAATGGTTCTTGAACCACTTGAGATGCGATGCAGTTGTAAGTTACTGGTCGTCGTCAGGCAATTCGGTCGTACTGATTATAGCTAATGTCAAATAATGTTTGGCTTCTGTAGTATTCTAATGTTGATAGCTAGCTTAGCGGTATAACGTTAAAGCTAACTAGCATTGTTTCTGTAAGACAGGACCAGTCTATATCATGGTAATCCTCCTGCATGTACCAGCTGACTGAATGACGGGGGCAGCTAGTATTCATTCTTTGCATCCAGTGAACATTTCCAGTGCAATTTACCAATTATTGCATCCAGCTTTGTGACACCCTGCCGGTTAAACCATAGCTACTAAGTTACCTTTATCCCACTTTAAGCTCACTTTAACCTAGATTTACGTTTACATTCAATACACTGAGCTAGCCAAATTACACATTGTAGCAAGATGAACCACAAGTTAAAACTTGACTACATACATGTTTTTAGTCTAGATTTCTATTTTAAACAGAATGAATACATTGCATTGAAAGGTAACTATTCAACATACCACTGCCATAAAAGCTGTGGTCTTAACAAAAGCTGTGGTATATTAAAATTGCTATCATATACCAGCTTTAGAATTACCATATGAACTTAAATGTGTTGAACAGATTTATGCTCAGTGGTATTGCTCTTTGCTTGTCTAATATCTGTCTAAGGCCAGTTCTTTTACCAGAGACTTTGCGATGTAAGCTTTGAGTGTTTTTCATTTGACAATTATCAGGATGTATGAATTGCTATGTTTTCCACCAGCTAGCTGTGTATTACATTTAGATACCATTATGTAAGTTAATAAACACTCTGTTCCTGCAGCTGAAAGGGACAAAGAGAACCGCCACCACCGCCGGTCCTCCTCTCGCAGCCGTAGCAGAGAGAGGAAAAGGAGGAGCAGAGACAGGGATAGACGCAGCAGGGACCGCCGCGGGGACAGTAAGGAGCGCAGACACAGACGCAGGTTAGTACCTTTATACAACTACACTTGGACCAATAAACTGTGAAAACTAATGTGTCACATCATCATATATCCCTCCCTACTGGCCTTCCACTTCATGTAATTTCCACTGGGTAAAAATGATGTCTTCCAGTCAAGCAAATGCCATCGCTACGAATGGTTTTGACCATATTACTTTAAAAAAGCTCCAAGGCTGTTTCACAGTTAGTTTAGCATATGCCTCAGAGCAAATGTGGGTCCCACAGATGTAAACAAGCATGCACACAGTTCTGGAGGCATCACTCTTGAGTGTGCACACATACATGTGTTTTTGCCACACTAGAATGTCTTCTCTACATCTTCATCTTGGTCTTGGCTTTTAATCAGTCGCCTGCTGTAGGTGGTTGTAAATTCCAAACTTAAGCAAATGCACACAGAAAATGACATTGAAAAAACATTAGCATTTACTTTAAAAAGCTCTATGCTTTCAAGCCCACTCTCGTCCTCCATTAAACATTTCGGGGGTTGACCTTGTCTCGGTAACATTGGCCAATGCCATTCTGGGCAACAGTGCAAATTCACAAAGCTTGACAGGTGTCTGCAGGAAGGTGTGACCACCACCATAGATCACAATGTTATATTTGGACGAAGTTAAGATAAGCTAATTGGGCTCTATGACTTAAGCCAATGAAAAATGACTGCACTTTTGCGCATTAAATATTATTCTTATGAACAAGAATATTATTTCAGTGACAATTTGACTTTCATATAGTTTATTTTGGATGATGTTATTTTTATGTTCTCTGCTAATGACATTGTAGTCATTTTGCCTCAAGCGTATGGGACAAACTTTTGAATACACAAAGCATCAGTTGCTGCAGCCTCTTTTACATTCTTGATAATTTAACACAGAAAACCAAGACTAAGTAATGGTTCTACGAAGAATTTCAGATCCATCCTTGAATCAAAAAACACAGACTGGTATTAATAGAAGTCTTGCGAGAATAATTGCTTTATCATTTTAGAGTTCTTGCATATTCACTCTGGTGTCGCATAACATTTGATGTCTTTGACCCATGCAGTATGTGTGTGATTGTCTCATGATGAGCCTAAGCTGCGCTGTTTGATAGAATCTCTTTAGGCCTGTGGCTATGGAAAACTTTTCATACAGGTGAAAGTTCTTCCCAGAGCACTGCCAACACTGTTGATAACCACCTACAAAGGTGACAAGCTTGTCTGTTTATCAGGGACACATGCTCTCTTTTTGGACATGAATAGAAGTGTTGAGGATGTTCTCTTTTGAAAAATATGCTTATATGTAAATCTGGTATTGATAGTCAAATCTATGGGTTACGTTTGTATTCAGCTGATTTTTTACAGTTTGAGCCACACATCTCCTTAGTGACTGCTTGAATACATCATTTCTAACATGGACTTTTGTAAACCTTTTGTAAACTCTCTACTTACTGTTGACTGTGAATGTGACCTCTGGCCTGACTGTTGCTCCTTGTCTCTCAGGGCCAATTTAAAACAAGTTACTGGTGGTCACTCAGTGGGAGCACTTGGTCAGAAAATTTGATTCCTCCCCTTTGCTTTTGTGTGTTTTTGAGGATACCCTTCCTGCATTGCATAATTAGTTGTTCACAAATGGCATTGCATGTCAGCTGTGAGGGACAGTGAATGCTGGTTTGTCCTCTGAACTTGAAAGGATTTTGCGCTTGTAGAAATACAGATTGCCAAGGCTCCTGATAGCTTTTTGTGTTTGGTGAGATTTAGGTTCTAATTTTGTGAAGTGGAAATGTTGGTGAATGTCATGGTTGATTTGAGAGAAATGTGAAACCCTTCCAATGTCATTTCAGCTCACCAACCAGCTACCCCCAGGACAATGCTGGAAGGTAATAAAGCAAACTAACACAAAGCCGGTTTGTGCATTATTGCAACAACTGCAATTTAATGACCTACCTCTGATTCTATGTACTATTACCTCATTGTGTAAATGTCTGCCTGGATGGGGTTTTCTGTCCCTTCTATTCCCTTTACCATCATGTGTACAAGTTTATAAAGTTTTCACTGATGCAATCCCCCCAAAATTTACTAGATTTTGTAGTATATTTTTGAAGACATGACCATCATCGGATCTAGTAGTTTACTGCGGACTTAATGGGAGATCTTTTGCATGTTGATTGTTCTACTTTTAGTTCACCTGTCTTCTATTCCTCCAACAGCCGCTCTCCACACCGTGAGAAGAAGAAGAAGGTGAAGAAGTACTGGGATGTCCCTCCACCTGGTTTCGAACACATCACCCCCATGCAGTACAAAGCCATGCAAGGTAACGGTCTCACTTTTCTTCTCTTATTTGATTTGTTTTTAAAAGGCTTCCTATTTTCAGAGTTGAGTTAGTTTTGTTGTACATGTTTACTACAGTAGTTAGTGCAGCACATCAAACTACGGTATGGTTAGAGTAAAAAAAAGTATAATTAGATTGTTGATTGCTTCCTGTCTTTGGCTTTGCTCTCCAGCTGCAGGCCAGATCCCAGCCACAGCCCTCCTGCCGACCATGACTCCAGATGGCCTGGCTGTTACTCCCACCCCTGTACCTGTAGTGGGCAGCCAGATGACCAGGCAGGCCCGCCGGCTCTACGTGGGCAACATCCCCTTTGGTATCACAGAGGTGAGGAACAGGAGAGGATTTTGCGTGATGACTTAATGTGACTATTTCATCCTTGTGTTATTAATAATTTCACCATTAATTAAAGTACAGAGGTTCCTTAATTACTCCCCTCTCTTCTGTGTAGGAGTCCATGATGGACTTCTTTAATGCCCAGATGCGTTTGGGTGGTCTTACTCAGGCCCCTGGAAACCCTGTCCTTGCAGTACAGATCAACCAGGATAAGAATTTTGCCTTCCTTGAGGTGAGATAATCCCGTCATAAACATGTCATTTGTCCTCCCTGGGTTTATCTAGTAAGCCATGTTTGAAGAACAGTTTTGAATTTTATCAAGTGTAATTCTATTTCTGTGTAGTTCCGTTCAGTGGACGAAACGACACAGGCCATGGCCTTTGATGGCATCATCTTTCAAGGCCAAAGTCTCAAGATCCGTCGTCCTCACGATTACCAGCCCCTACCTGGCATGAGCGAGAACCCCAGTGTCTATGTGCCTGGTACACAGACAATTAATGGTTTTTAACTCTAAGTACTTGTGGCATAATTCATAAGTCATCAGCAATTAATCTACAGGAGCGTGCTCCCCGTGCTTTTATGTTTGTTACTGTTGCCTTTGTGTCCCTTTTTTTTTTTAGGTGTGGTGTCCACAGTGGTGCCTGACTCTGCCCACAAGCTCTTCATTGGCGGCTTGCCCAACTACCTGAATGATGACCAGGTCAGTATTTCTGCATGACATGGCTCCTAACTGGGCTACAGTTAATATACCACACTTGTACTGCACAACACCACTTTATACTGTGGGTCTGGTATTGGTCACTGGTCAGGTAATTTGAAGTGTCCTGGATTGCCTTGCGTACTACATCCTCTTTGTTGAATGC
The DNA here is from genome assembly GCA_002120245.1 of Maccullochella peelii. Taxonomy (NCBI): domain Eukaryota; kingdom Metazoa; phylum Chordata; class Actinopteri; order Centrarchiformes; family Percichthyidae; genus Maccullochella; species Maccullochella peelii. The sequence goes on from LKNJ01001434.1 coordinate 143,776, forward strand.
CCTGCCCTGACTCTTATGTCTTGTGTGTCTCAGGTGAAGGAGCTGTTGACGTCTTTTGGCCCCCTGAAGGCCTTCAACCTGGTGAAGGACAGTGCCACAGGCTTATCTAAAGGATATGCTTTTTGTGAATATGTTGATGTCAACCTTAATGACCAGGTAACCAATGCAACAGAAAATTGTGATGTTTACAGGACATTCATGACATTTATTATTCCCTTTTTGTCAGACAATTTTAAATAGACCAAATACTAAATGTCATTTTAAACTTCCACAACTGTAAAGTTTTTTTGAAAGTAACATTTAAAACCTCAATATCATTACAGGCTATTGCTGGGCTGAACGGCATGCAGCTGGGAGACAAGAAGCTCCTGGTGCAGAGAGCCAGTGTGGGATCCAAGAACGCCACTCTGGTGAGTGTTCAAAGGCTGGACAGACGACAGCAGGGTGGTGGGAGGCTGGATGCTCTGTTAGAGTTGCTAAAATTAGATAAAGACACATTGCTGATTAAATCTACAGTAGCAATTTATCTGCTTACAAACAAGTGCACATGTACAACTTGCTGTTCAGTAAACCTATGTTTGCAAAGTAGTCAAAGAAAATATTCTGCATACAAATCATTGGCTGCTATGAAACAGTTCCAGTGTCATGTGTGGTTTCTTGGCATTAGCAGCATACAGAGCACTGCAATGAAATTCACTTAATTTTAAACCAGAGTCACTGGCTTTTAAACTTATACCAGTCATTTAACGGGTTTCTTAAAAGTGGATGCAGTAAAATGATAAATACAACATCTTCACCACTGTTTTGGGCAATAAGGTCTACATTGAATAACATTGTAGATGTCTTGCAGCTAGTCATAATTCTTGGAGCAAGTTATGTAAAATATGTCATTAACCCTGATCTAACCTTTGTCTGTCCTTCCAGACAAGCATAAACCAGACCCCAGTGACGCTGCAGGTGCCAGGTCTGAACAGCTCTGTGACCCAGATGGGTGGCCTGCCCACTGAGGTGCTGTGTCTGATGAATATGGTGGCCCCAGAGGAGCTGCTGGATGATGACGAATATGAGGAGATAGTGGAGGACGTGAGGGATGAGTGCAGCAAGTACGGCCAAGTTAAGAGTATTGAGATCCCTCGACCTGTGGACGGCCTGGAGGTGCCCGGGACTGGCAAGGTAGGAACCTTAAGTTAGATGTTGTGAAAAGTGATGTTATGATACAGTGTATGCCCTCAGTTATCATTGTAATGGTTATTTTTCCTCTGCTGTAGATCTTTGTGGAGTTCATGTCAGTTTTTGACTCCCAGAAGGCCATGCAGGGGCTGACAGGAAGGAAGTTTGCCAACAGGGTGGTGGTGACCAAATACTGCGATCCAGACGCTTATCACCGCCGAGACTTCTGGTAGAGGAGGCATGAAGACAAGAGGGGGTAGGGGGAGGGGAGGGAAGGGAGGGAGGGAGGGAAGGGAGGGAACGTGTACTGTCCATTTCCAAATCAGCCCCCTGAATGATTTGGTAGAACAACATTTCAGGTAGATCTGAGAGTATTAATTGTTTGACAAATGGCTTCGGTGATATCTAATTTACTATTCTGAGATCTACGTGAAATGTCCAGCAGTTTAGACAGATATTTGGAATTGGAAAAGGAGAAAAAAAGCTGGAGGGTTTATATTCAGTTCATAACAGAGGGGGCTTGGTTTGGGTTGGGGGTGGGGTCAAAGATTTTTGAGAAATGTGTGTAATAATAGGTCCAGGGTGGGGTCAACACTTTTTATACTTTGTGTGAGAGGGATGTCATTATGGGTGGGAGGGGGGTACCACACTTTAAGGTTTGTCTTTAAATGGAGGCCGCCTGTTTTAAGTACATTAGGAAGGAGTTGCAGTAGGGAACTAACTGGACTATTGTGATGGAGAAAACAGGAGTGTTTATTTGTGAAAGGCAGATGTGGGGGAGATGGAGAGGAAGATGAGGACATTTTTTGTTTGACCATCTGATGTAGATATACAGTAGCTGTAACATCCGTTTCAGTTTTGCCACCATCATTAGAAAGGCGAGAGGAGAGTCCTCAATTTGATTTCTTTCTTTCTTCTTTTTTTGTTTGGACTTTATCATTTCTTCATGTTCCTTCATTTTCATCTGACTACTGCCCCCCTCAGGACGAGTGTTAGAGAATCTGTTTGTCTAATTGGACTCTATCTGAATGTTAACTGTAATTGTTCCAATACTGTGTGTAGCTTCACTGATTTGAGCTGTAATATCACCTTGTATTCAGGCCGCAGAATAACATGAACAGCAGAAAAGAAAGTTTTCAATAATGCTAGTTTGATTTTCTTTTCTTTTTTCTATTTTCTGTAACTTTTTTCACGTCCATCTTTTGTGCACAGCTTTTAACAGGTGAGATTGTTTTGTCTCAGCAGTTCAGTCCTGATTTAATTCAAGAGGAAATAAACAAAAGGAAGATGGGGAGAAGCAAACAGATTGGCATTAACGGGGTTTAACTCTTCCTTACCTAAAAGCCTTAATGTTATTACATGTCAATTCGCTAGTGAAAGAAATTCGGCTTGCCACTCTATCAGTGATGTCTGTATGTTCATAGATGTCACTATCTTGTACTTGAGCCTTGCGATACCACTTTTCATTTTTCCTCGTTTTCCAGCAGATTTGGGATGTACGGTGTGTTGGACCCGGTTGTTTTTTTGTGCAACGTCTCACCTCTTTGACAAGACCAAATAAACAAATGACTAATACCCACGACTCATGTTGTACTGCAGAGTGAAACCAAAACCACACAACTTCTCTCTGTTCTGTCAACTTCCAGCCTCAGTTGTTAAAACAATTAGACAAATTGATAGTGATGTCTTGTCCACACTAAATTAAAACTAAATTTAATACTGCAATGGCTCAGTTGGGCTCTCTAGAGAATAATGAATAAATTAAAGCCTGCAGACAAAAGAATTACTATCACTAAATTTCAACTATCATTTCACATTTTAGTGTTCAGACTTCATGATTTTTTTATGTTACTGTTTAACTGTTGAGGGATTTTCACTAAAAATAAACTGTCTGTACTTCTCATCTCCCTCATCTTCTGCCCCTGATTCTCTGAGGACCACATGTTCACTCTACCGGCTTGAGACTGCTTTCATTTGATACCTTGGGTTGCTTAAAACAGCACTGAAGAGAGATTGTGTCAGTGATAACGCTCATGAGATGTTACACCTTACTTTCTGAAAACCTGCTTTCTCAGTGTTAGTGTCATTTAATTTCTTTTCTTTTTTTTCTCTGGAAAAAATGTGATTTCTTAAATGATTTAAACCTAAAAACCACATCTAGTTTATAAAGGCAAAAACAGTCTTTCATTTGTCCAATTTGTTTTCAAATGTTGATTAAAAACTGAATTTACATGAAGTCTTTCTTCTTTATGCTTCCTCTATTATGCACGCCCACATCCACCCACCCGCCCCACTGCAGCACAGTTTTATTCAACCAGCGAGTGATGACATTCACAGTTAATTATGGAGATGGAGTAGACTGGAGCCGTGTCCGGTCAGTTTCATTCAGTCAGTGGCATAATTTATCAAGCCCTGTAGTTAATGGTAATGTCCGAACGATGGAGCTGTTTCACAGTCACAAAGTACTCTCAGACTTTATGTAATAATGACATCTATATACATTACTTCTCATACTGCAAAAAAAAAAAAATTCCCCACTCCCCCCTGCGGGCGGTCTGTTACTCTTTCAAGCTCGGGTCCTCTACCAGGGGCCTGGGAGCTTGAGGGTCCTGTGCAGTATCTTAGCTGTTCCTATAGGACTGC
>LKNJ01001435.1:1973-93002 GCA_002120245.1 Maccullochella peelii
AACAGACATAAAAACATGGCGTCTACACAGCATTTCACTGCAGCAGTTAACTGCTTTAAAATGTTGGAACGAGCACGAACAGAATATACAGTATGTGATCCCGTCATGTCACAGTGAGAACAATGCTGCTTTTTCTCACTTTATATAAACTACAGAGGTCATTTAAAGAGGATAAATGAGACTATAACACTTCAATAATCTCAACACATCCATTCAAATTACATTAATGACCACTGACAAAGGCTCAGGATTTGTAAAAAATGAAAATACTTTATTTATATAGTACAACAGTACATCAACATATTATTAGTTATGTTACTTCAATGTCTTCAAGTTTTATCTTCACAGTGAAGTCAAACAAGCTTTTGCAGATTCATCACTGCAGTTTATAAACATTAAAAACTGCTTCATGCAGCTGTGCAGGATTAAAAATAAAAAACTCTTACTTTGTCACCATCTAGTGTTAATATCATAAATAACACTGTGGTCGAGAGCAATTAAATAAAAATATATAAACTCTCAAATTCATTCATTTTTCTACAATCAAAAACACATTCCATAAAGATGCTACGACAGACAGAAGTGCGCTTTGTTGCAGCGAGCCTACTGACTGACAGAGAATTACACGCAGCTCTGCTTTTTACAGCTTTTCAGCCTCTTAGTTGTGGTTTTACGGCACATTTGCTGTATCAGTCCATACAGGTAGTCACAGGTGGGCCTACGTGTGCTCAGGTGGAGGTCAGGCCCAGCCAATCACAGACCTTAAAATCACACACAGGGTCAAAGCTAGTGACCACCCGCAATATGATTTCTGGCCACAACAGTGGTTCACTCTCCACTCTCACACCTGCTGTACCTGCCTGCTCGTGATATAAGAAACACTTTATGTTTTACTCAATATGGGATTAAACCCCTTTAACATCCAGTACATGGTAAAATGGTGAAAGACATCTCATTGTATTAGAAACTTGTCTCTGGTAAACTACGATTCTCTAATAACCAATGAGAGGCTCAGGGATCACTGCTGGTTTTAAGAAGCTAATATAATGTCACTGCAAAAATATATGAATCAACTTATTTAGTCACACAGCGTATGAGACACACACACACACACACACACACACACACAGTATCTGTTTCAAGTTTGTATTAACTGAATGCAACATTCAATCAAAATGCAGGAAACCCCGACTTGGACAGAGAACCAGGCTACTTTTATCCTTTAGTCGGTGTTAACCTGAAGTGCACTTTTTGTTTTAATTTGTTCTTTTAAGCAAACTTGCATTAAGGACCGAACAGCAGAACCTCCTGATGGAGAACGGGAACAACTCCTCTTTAGTCTGACGACTCGATTAATACTCTAACTAAACAACAATTATTAAGCTTTTCAGGTACAGAAACACCTTGAAAGAACAAAAAATATATATATAAACTGTGTGAACAGAGTAATATATGAACAGTTATATGAANACAGAACCACAACATCTGGGCATCTCGCCCTTTAACAGGAGCGGTGGGGGGGGCCACCAAACAGGGTGAAGCTACTTTTAGCTGCACTTTGCTGCACACAGAGGGAACCGACTTCCTGAAGATCTCCAGTGCGTCCCAACTTTAACTTTGGCCGCTTTCAAAACGAAGTTAAAAACCCTGCTGTTCTCCTGTGNAAAACCCAAGTTAGAAATCTTGGTGTTTTAATAGACTCAGACCTGAGCTTCAGCAGCCACATCAAGGCTAAATCAGCATTTTATTATCTCAAACAAATAGCAAGGCTTAGAGGTCTCATATCCAGTCAAGACTTAGAGAAACTCATGCTTGCCTTCATTTCCAATAGAGTGGACTATTGTAACGACCTCTTGTCTGGTCTTCCCAAAAAGACTGTTAGACAACTTCAGCTCATTCAGAACGCTGCTGCCAGAGTTCTAACTAGAACCAAGAGAACTGAGCACATTACTCCTGTCCTTAAATCCTTACACTGGCTTCCTGTTACTTATAGAATACATTTTAAAGTGCAGCTGCTAGTTTATAAATCGCTCAATAATCTCGGGCCAAAATACATCTCTGATCTCCTTGAAGAATATAAACCCAGTAGGGCACTTAGATCTTTAGGAAGCAGTCAGCTGGTTGTTCCTTGAGTCAGAACCAAACAGGGTGAAGCTGCTTTTAGCTACTATGCTGCACACAGATGGAACCAACTTCCTGAAGATCTCAAATGCACCCCAATTTTAGCCGCTTTCAAATTTAAATTTAAAACTCTGCTTTTCTCCTGTGTATTTGCATGACTGGTTTCTCTAATGCACTTTTATTTCCTTTGTTGCATTGGCAACTTACATCTTTTTACCGCACTGTAACTACATTTTATCTCATTTTAAAATTTCATTTTATTTAACTTAATTGATTTTATTCTTATTATTTTGAATGTCATTCCAATGTTTTTCTTTGCCTATGTAAAGCACTTTGAATTGCCTCTGTGTTTGAAATGTGCTATATAAATAAAGCTGCCTTGCCTATAGGGGGTGGGGGAGTATATGTCAGGTTGTTTGTTAGCTTTGCTGTTATGTTTTTTTAATTTATTAACTATGAATGTGTAAACTGATGTAATGTAAATATTTGTCTAGAATGTAATTTTAGGTATCTAGTATTTAGATTTTGCATGTACATGAGGTCACTCTAGGTTACCCGTTTGTGGTAGCACCCAAGGGTGGATACTATAAAAGGCCTCTCTTGGTTTTAGTAGGTAAGGTGGTAGTGGTCGTGGTAGCTGGTCTGTGTGAATGCTGCAGTATGATTATATATCTCAGGCACCTTGTTGTAAATAAATTCCCACAGCTGGGTTTGATTTGTCTCCTCCTTACTTATGGTCTAGACCACAGTTGATTCTAGTTTTTTGCTCCTCCATTTCCGTTGTGTGGTGCTTGTTAGTATGCAAATTGACTTTTTTACTGTACTTAATTTTGTCACTTGTAAACAAGTAAATTAGCCCAATATCACAAATCACAAATTTACAATCTGTACAGCATATGACACCCTCTGTCCTTAGACTATTGATTTAGATTAGGAAAAACTCCCCAAAACCCTTTTCCACTTTTCCAGTGTGAACACTCTACATCCTAAAACCTGCTAGAATTATTATGCAGTATGGAATTGGGACACAGCTTTGGTTATGGAAAGATCGTGGTTATGGTGAACAAAAAGGTGAACATTAACTGCAGGTGTGTGGCAGGACATGAACTCTGGCCTCTTGCATGGAAGTACAACTTGCTACACACTGACCTCACACAGCTTCCACCTTGCTACATGAATGACACACTACTTCATTGGCACTGAACATTGGACATAAATTGTGGTGGGGAATCGTCCAGTATGGAGGTAATTTGTAGGGATACTGTGCTGGGTGGTGGCACGGTGGTGCAGTGATTAGCACTGTCGCCTCACAGGTTCTCAGTTCGACCCCACCGGTCGGCGGGGGCCTTTCTGTGTGGAGTTTGCATGTTCTCCCTGTGTCCGCGTGGGTTCTCTCCGGGTACTCCGGCTTTCTCCCACCATCCAAAGACTTGCAGGTTAGGTTAATTGATGATTCTAAATTGCCCGTAGGTGTGACTGTGACTGTGAATGTTTGTCTGTCTCTATGTGTCAGCCCTGTGATTGACTGGCTACCAGTCCAGGGTGTACCCCGCCTCTCGCCCAATGTCAGCTGGGAGAGGCCCCCCTCCAGCCCCCCTGCGACCCTCTGAGGATAAGCGGTATAGACAATGGATGGATGGACTGTGCTGGGCTGAGGTGGGTGCCAAAAGAAAGCAAAAAACATAAAGTGTCTTAGTAAGATGGTCATCATTTTTTCCACCCATTTTACCCAAATCCCCGACATCCCCGATAGGGAAGTGTAGCTCTAGGTTTTTATGTGTGACCAAAATAATATTTATGAAATAGCAAGATGCTTGCTGCTCTCTGTATCAGCTGTCTGTGTGGAACAGAGAGGGCAATGAAAGTCTGTAGGTTAAAACACATTCAGAATACATTTATATAGCAATTTAGAGAAACCATTTGCCTTGAACAATGTTACCTCTGATACTGAGTACCTCAGCATACAGCCAGTCTTACAAGTGTTTATATTCAGACTGTCAGGTTAGTAGGTATGCAGCAACATGTACAGTAATTATGGTGTTACACAAAACATATCCCATCCTTAATGTGAACAAAGTAGAAGTGGGAGAACTTGCACAATTGGTGGCTGACTAAATACTTTTTTGCCCCACTGTACCTCTGGATTACTAATTACTGCACAAAATCATTTCTGAAACTGAAACAGTGATGTCTCTTAAATGACTCCATTGCAAGGAAAATAAATGTGATTATAGAGACATATTAGATTGTAATCCATTACCCCTACACTGCTGCAAACACATTCAATTGCAATAATAACAACACACAATGCACAGATGTGACTTAGGTATTCAGAAATGTAGTGAGAAATGAGTCTGAGATGGAAAACAGTAAAACCCACACATGGCCTTACTGAGCCTAAATATCAGCTATTGTCCTTTTCCTTATCTTTACTGTAGTTCCCATTATTTTCTGTCCATTAATACACACACACACACACACACACACACACACACACACACACAAACACACACACATCCACACACACTTGGCTCTGTGTCAAACCATTGTGACTGATGCTGTTTATGCTTGTTGATTGAAACCTCTTTTAATCATTAGAGAGGAGGAAGAACAAAGAACACACACATACACACAGACACACACACACACACACACACACACAGACACGTTATGTGTAATGTGATGTGTTTAATCATATGTGATATGATTAAACACATCACATAAAGTTTGACTTGAGCTAGCAGAGTAAGTAATCAATTTGGTGAGGACAAGTTCATTGTGACTTGTGTAATAAAATTAGAAGGACTATTTTCTATGTCATGAGTAATTAAAATAGCACAGTATTTGATTGATAGATCTAGTATGTTACAGTGGCAGACGCTGGTCAGGACTGGGAATCGGTCCACTTAGATGTGGGTAGATGTTAAGCCCCACAGGAAAAAATTGTCATGTTAAATTCTTTTTTTAATATTTTTTAAAGATTTTCATAGGCAGACAGGAAACAAGGGGAGAGAGACAGAGGAGTATGACATGCAACAAATCGAACAGTGGATATAGCAGTTATTTTACATTCAGCTACCAGGGTGATCCAGGTTAAATCCTTTCACTGATAGTGACTTTTTATATATATAATATAAATTAGAAATTTTTTACAGAAACAATAGTTACATCATTATTTTTTTATGCTGCATGAGCGAGAAATACTGAACAGGCTATTAGAGAGAAATGTAAATTTTCAGCGAAAATGTCCACATGACTTTAGCTCAAAAATCCTGCAAAAAGTAATTTCATACAATATGAACTCAAACGTTATTGCCCATTCAAATTCCCCGAGTACAAGGAGTAACACTTAAGTAATAAAGTACCATTATTTTATCAAACTCTTTCATCATCATCACTTTTCTTCAAATTAATTTCTCATTTTGGAAAATCCTCTCCACATTCACCTTTAGTGTTGAGTGTATCAGCCTGTCTTTGTTCAGCATCCCATCTGGTGAGCCAACAGAGAGGCCTGGAGTTGTCCCAGAAACCAATTACTGTGTGTGTGAAAAGGCTCCACATCGAGACATTAATCCCCAAAACAATAATCCAATAGATAATGTGACAGAGGCCATTTGAAGCAATGGAAAACAGGAGAGGGGACGAGGGGGCCTGGCAGGAGAGATTCATTCCTCCGGCAGCTAAGGAGATATCACTCACCGATTCATGGGTGCACTCAAGTGTACTATTTGCTTTTCAATTAGGCCATATCCAAATGGAAGATAGGGAGGTTTTAAAAGTATTCACATGATAGTTAAAAGAGTACAGGATTTTCTGCCTCACCGTCCAATTTAGATACAGTCCATCTGAACGATTAGCTGCTCAAACAAGCTGCCCCGGCAGAGCACACACACTGATAATAAATAGTCATGGCCAAATGTTGCAAACATCCGACTGAATTAAGGTGCTATTAGGGCACAAGTGACATTTTAGGAACAATATAAAAGGATATCTCCTGAGGTAAGGTGGGTTGCTACTGGAAAATAGAAACTTGTTGAACTTTCCATTGTGATAAGATTCTAAAAGTCAGGTTTTTAAAAAAAAAAAATTAAATCCCTTAACATTCCCCCAAAAGATCTATACCATTTAGATATTAAGTCGTGACGTTTTTCCATATGTCTTTAGGTGTGAAAAGCCAGCAGTGAAGAGGGATAATTATTATCTTGAACCAAGTACAGACATCTACCCTATTTAAAGAAACCCATTTGTTATACCTTACTGCCACAGCTATTTTAATATTTTCAGATCAAAGCGTGAAAAATTAAGTGACTCATGAACCGGTCACACACAGATAATATGGGGGGAACGAACAAGCAAACAAATAATAAATGATTAAATAACTTTGTTTTCAGTCTCATTTAATTGACAGTACTGTACATAAAAGATTCATACTTTCACACTGTTTTTTTTCAAAATATTTTTTTGAATTCATAGATTTCAAATAAGAACTAAAAACCACATGTGGGAAAATGACCTGAAATTCCTGTAGAATTAAGCTTCTTATATTAAATTTGGAAAAATATCAGAAATCAAACCTGTTTTATCACTGGCAGGATTGACATATTAGGCAGCCCCCATACAAAACTTTTCTATTGGGCCCCTATTGGCCACCCTAACCCTACCCCCCACTTCTGTGCACCTCTATGCATTATACTGTGATGCCTCTCCCTGTGGTGCGCAAAGCTAAGCTGAAGGCATTCATCGATCATACAGATATCGTTACCAATGAAAAAAAAATCCAAACTATCCTGTGAAGTCAAGCCCACTCATCAGGGTGTGCCTTGTCCATCCATCCATCCATTATCTATACCGCTTATCCTCAGAGGGTCGCAGGGGGGGCTGGAGCCTATCCCAGCTGACATTGGGGTACAGCAGGGTCACCAGTCAATCACAGGGATGACACACAGAGACAGACAAACAAACATTCACACTCACAGTCACATCTACGGGCAATTTAGAATCATCAATTAACCTAACTTGCATGTCTTTGGATGGTGGGAGGAAGCCAGAGTACCCACGCAGACACGGGGAGAACATGCAAACTTCACACAGAAAGGCCCCAGCTGACCATGGTCGAACTGAGAATCCTCTTGCTGTGAGGCGACAGTGCTAACCACTGCACCAAAGTGCCGCCCGGTATGCCTTGTCCCTTGGTTATATTCACAGAGAGGATACTTACTTGAGGTACAGGTCTACAGATTGTATGGTTTAGTCAAGTTGGGGTGATGTGTTTCCAAATGAGGTTGTCTCTCTGGCTTCATCAGGCCAATGTTAGATTTCAGAACATATATAGTTTTTCATATCAGTTGCCATCTCACTTCACTGAATTAAAGTATTATTTTAATTTATTGGCCAAGTATGTCACACCATAACACAAAATGTACCATAAAAGGCCCCATTTCACAGTCATTACAGAAACATCAAATCATAAATCTCATTCTCTCTGCACACACAAAGCCAGGGTTGTAATGTCTGAGTGGAGTCATGGAATGTCAGAGGAAATGGATCAAAAGTGTGGCTCAAATCTTATCAGCCTGGTCCCAGTCATTATTGTACAATAACACTTTTCTATTACCAGCACTGATTACAGCAGCTACACTTTAAAAACTGTTGTTGTTAAAATCACAGAGTAAAACCCAGAGCCCAAATATATAAATCTGGGTTTTGTAACATGACTATAGATGTAGGACAGTAAACCCAGTAAACTCAGCTCAACCATGATCAAATTTAGTAAAGGATAGTGTTTATAATTTTTCTGTTATGAATTTATAATATTTAACATGGTATGTAATGTAAAGTAAAGATAATAGGGTCCTTTGAGGGATGAAACATAAAATTAAATTTTTTACCCCAATGTCCAAAAGTCAGCAAACAACAGTCTTGATTAGGCAGTATTTTGTCTGTTTATTTGATTGGAAGGGGCTAAACATGACTGTAGTCCTTTTTAGACATGGAGTGTGCAACATTGCTGGCTGTTGATGTGATGGCTTTTTATCATCCAGACATGGCAGTCTGTTGCGTAGATCTTCATGATTGCTTTATTGAAACATGACAGGACCATTTAGGGCCACAATGTTTGTGCGATATTTGACACCTGGTATACAGAGGTAACAGTAGTATAAAGTAATGATATGAAGAAAGAGTGTGTACTTTCAAAGCCCTGAATTACATTCAATACAAACATTTTTTAAATCCATTCTTTCTACAATATTTGTGCATGGTATCTACAGTACAGGAAAAGATAGTGGTTGTGGTTAGGTAGGCAGTATTTTGTTGGCGTCATTGGGCAAAAATCCCATAATAACATCCAGCATATTGTAATTCAAGTGGTCTGAGAGAAAAGCTCTACTTTTGCCCCTCCTCTTGGCTCTGTTTTCAGGCTTCAGAAAATCTATCCCGTGGCGGGAGACTTTGGCCAATCATAGGTTATTTCAGAGAGACGGTGCGTTCGTGTTGGCTGAACTACAAATGCAGATGCACGTGCATGTCCCTTCAGATGGTGAAAGCCTGATTCAGTGGTGGAAAATCCTGCTGAAAATCCTGCAACTTGTGAAGAATTTCCAGTACCTCCTTTGCCTACAGCGGTGTATAGTACAAAACAACACGTCCCGGCTCCACACGGAGCTTCGGGCTCATTATGTTTGATGTCATGGTGTTTGTATCGACGTGGCAAAGAGGCATGATGACGAACAGTGGGGAATAACTTTTGAGGGCACAGTGGTGTGTGTACGGTGTACTAGTCTCTCATCCCGCTGCTGGACGATGTTGCAGCTGCCTCTGAAGCCTGGGGTGCTCTGCTCTGCAGCCGCGACGCGCTGGAGGGGCATCTTTGAAAAGACGAGTCGCGGCGGGAGGGACCGCGGTCTCGGTGAGGCTCACGCCGTGGAGAGTGAGCACTACGAGGAATAAGGTTTCGCAGGGTAACCGACTCCTGCGGCTGCCGGTTGAAGTTGTAGGTTTGATGGGAGGGACTTAGCGGAGTGATACAAGGCAGCAGAGAGAGGCGGAAGGTTTTGCGCAGCTTTAAGATTGCAAAATGCATTATTTACAGTATCCAGTTGTTCGCATGTGTACACACAAATATTTGTGTGTGTGTATGTGTGTGTTCTTACTTGCTGCCTTCGGTCTTAATCACTACTCCTTTGGAGAAATCTGTGATTTCTTTATAATTTTTCTTCCAGATGAACTGAGAGCTCTCGGTCATTTGGCAGGATTCGAATGACAGAACAATGTCACCTGACTTCTCATCCACAAAACAGGATACCTCCTGGGAGTCTAGAACACACAGAGACGAACACACACAGTGATCATTTTTAAACTGCACACATTCCAGTCTCCACAGAGGGAATTGTCCATAGGTTTTTATATTTCAGTGGGTTTTTATTATATTTTTCTACTCCACTACCCACTTTCATCTTGCCTCCAGCACTTTGAAAAACATCATCATTCCAACTTAGTAAAACCATGTGTTGACTATGTTGTGTCCTTTCAAAGAGAACCTTGGAGATGCCTTTTTCAGAAATTGAGAATAGTGAAGATAACACAAATTTGAATGTGTGTGTGTATGTGTATATATATGTTAATAGATGTTACCTGCCACAGCCTTTGCAGTCACTGGGTCAGAGGACATTGAGGCCATACCCACTCCTGCAGCATTGACCCCACGCACTCGGAACACGTAGCTAGTGTCCACCTTCAGACCTGTTACCTAGGAAACAAACAGACAAGAAAGTCACCAGTGTTGGTGAAGGGAAGAGAGCTATGATTTTTTTTCTGCACCGGTGTTAATCATCAGTTCAGGCAAATTAGACAGTTACAGTAACTGTGACATTAACGTTGTAGCAGTATGTTTTTTCCATAACATCAGAAACTGTTGCAGATTGTCCAATTCCTGAGGTAACTTATTTGGCAAGTGAGATAGTGACAGCAGTAGTAAATCCAGCAGCTACTGCAGCTGATAAATGCAAATTGTATTGTCATATACTTGCACTCAGACTCATTATTATTATTTTTGTCAATAAATGAATGAACCTTATTTTTATTCACTCATAATTAATCTGTATATCTCATAATTGTTTCTACTTTTCATTCTAAAACCAAGCATATCCATCTACCTTCTTAGCTTTTTTTGTACTGTACTTAACATACTTTATCCACTAGATGTCAGTATCACACAGTTTAATGTACAACAGGGTCAATAAAACAATATCAGTTGGTACAGAAGGCTGAAAAGTAATGTATGCAAGTTTGAAAACAATATTATAGCAAACAGGAGCCAATAGAAAGCTTTGCAGAGACAAACAAAAGTATATAGTAGCACAGTGCTGAACATACAACAGTGCTATTAACATAAGCAACATACAGTGTAGCATCAGGAGCACAATGTACAATAGTTGTAACTTATTCAGCAGTCTATAAAATGTCATAAAATTGTGTTAAATGCCCATCACAATTTCCTAAAGCCCAAGCTGACGTATTCAAACTGCTTGTTTTTCAAAACCTAAAAATATTAAGTTTACTGTCATAGAAGACTTAGAAATTAAACACATTCACAATTGAGAAGGAGAAGGATTTCAGATAAATAATCATACTGGTAACCCTCAAATAAATTAACCTGAAGAGCCCTAAACCATATTAAAGATGCTCTCACCTTGAGGAAGCGATGGCTGACGGCTGTCTCATTGGCTGTGGTCCAGTCAGAAGTGCCCTTCTTAGTGTACTCAACATGATAGCCTGTGATTGGTCCAGAACCAGTATACACAGGCTTTTGCCACTCAATCGTCAATGAATTATCTCTCACTTCACAGAAAGTCAGGTCATAGGCAGGGCCTAAAGAACACACAGGGGAAGAGGCACAAACCCAGATTTACATCTGTATGTGTTTTAATGACAACATTCACTCCCTTCCTCCTAATTATTAAAATCCTAATATCCTAATAATTAAAAGGTTATTTGGTAGACATGAGCATGATTGACCAAGTCAGTCAGAAGGTGACGTTTACTAACCAGGCTCTGGCATATTCCAGGCCTCACAGGTGAAGTCAGCTGAATGTGTGGAAGCTGGTCCGAGGCCAGCCAGGTTGGCTGCATACACCTGGAACTGATAGACTGCTCCCTCTGTCAAGCCTTCCACCTGTCAGTTAAATGTTACCATGGTTACTCACATGCCAATCATAATTATCTTAAACAAACTCGGCAAGCCACTTTACAAACTCACACCACTAGATTGTGCGGAAAATAACCAGCATGAAATGGTGGAAAACCAAACCAAACCATAGTTTAAAAAAATAGGTATGTGACTTAAGCTTACCTTAAAACATCGAGCTTAACAACAGACAACAGGTAAGGTTAACAGCTGACATTATTGTACCTTATAAAGTCTTTCTGTGAATGGTGGGATATGAACCTCCCTCCACATGGTTGTTCCACTGCGTCTTTTGTCCACATAATACGCCTTGATCTTTGCTCCTCCAGAGTGAAGAGGCTTCTTCCAGTTCAGAACCATTGAATGGCCGTCACAGTTCAGCAATGCAACGTCGTAAGGAGCAGAGGGGGTGGCTATAAAGGCAGTGCTGAATTTTAATACTTATAATTACAATGATAATGCTTCACAACCATCAAAATGATCATCACAGTCCAGCAGTGAGATATTACAAAGCAGATATTCATCATTATCGCCATCATCATCAATAATAATGACCAAACATGTGCCAATACTGACTCAGGGCAGCCTTAACAGTCAGAGGTGCAGACTCCTGGGATTCATCACTAAGACCCAGCTCATTGATAGCCTGGACACGGAACACATAGGTTTCTCCTGTGGTCAGACCACTAACCACAAACCTGCAGAAACAGAATCACATGCAAAAACCATGAGTATCGCTTTTGTACGCTATAACCAACAATCAAAGAAATACACATTTCTGAGCAATACAGTGTGTGTTTTCGTTTGGTTGAAAACATACTTGTTGTTCTTGCGAGGTTTGTGATTGGCAGAGGTCCAGTCCTTGGACCCCTTCACACACTGGTCGATGTAGTAGCCAATCAGGTTGTTGGGTTCCTTTGGAGGAGCCCACTGGATGAGGACAGAGGTGTCCGTTTCCCTGGTAGCAATCACCTGACCGGGAGCAGATGGAACACCTGTAGACAACAGAAATTAGAACATGTAATAGTGTACAATTTAAAAAAAAAAAAAAAAAAAAAAAAAAAAAATGATGATAGTTAATCATAAACACAATGGTGAGTGTGGATTTATTCCNCCGGGAGCAGATGGAACACCTGTAGACAACAGAAATTAGAACATGTAATAGTGTACAATTTAAAAAAAAAAAAAAAAATGATGATAGTTAATCATAAACACAATGGTGAGTGTGGATTTATTCCACTGCTGTAGAACACCTATTGATCTGTGTAACAATACAAAGAAATGGACAGAAACAGACCTTTGAGTGCCTGAGTCTCGATACGTTCAGTCGGCTCTGATGGCTCACTGTTTCCATGGATATTGGCAGACACAACTCTGAACTTATATTGTTTGCCCTCTGCCAGGTCAAAGACGGCATAACGGGGAGATCGAATAGGGACCTGAGTGTTAACGCGCTGCCACGCACCACTGTCTGCCAAGCTCTGGGGGGAGAGAGAGAGAGAGAGAGTGAGACAGAGAAAGCATGGCTGCTGTTACTATGCATCCACACACATAATGATATGTTGTGCTACATTTTATTCTGGATTTATTGCAGATCTTCAGTAATTGTTTAGTCAGTTCACAATAGTCTGATCTAGTGCATATGATCAGAAAACTGCACAACTGCACATATATTATACAGAGGTGAAGAATACATGATCACAAATGTAGTAATTCCTAATATAATAATGTTTAACACAAAAGTCAGTTTTAGAAATGAAATTAATATTTTTGGACCAAATATAGCATTGTACAGAATAGTATTTGTTGTCATCCACACATTCATTCACTTTAATCCTGTTTTTTTAGCTACATTGCAGCTTTACTGGAGCTTTCAATCATAAGAACATGCATTCTTACACTACTGGTAAGGTGTAAACTTGAGGAGTATGTACTCAAAGCAGCATTGGTGACAGTATGACACTGTTTGGTACCTTTTCTATGTAGTACCACATGGGAGCCTTGCTGGAATATGCGGGGGCTTTCCAGCTCAGAACAACGTATGTCCTGTCTGTTTCTGAGGCAGAAATTCCTGATGGAGCACCTGGGGGCTTTCCTTCAGCTACACAGAAACACACACAGAGATGATTAAGTACACATACACACTTGCACTGTGAGACACACACTGCTTTCCTCTCACTCTGTACAGTAATATACTAGAAGGCTATAGATATTATGTATAATAATACATATAGATATGTTAATTTTAGCAAAAACTCACCTTCCACTTCATCATAGTAGGACACAACATCTAGTTTTCCTCCCAGTTTTTTGGCTACAGGAAGACAAAAACAACATTATCATCAATCTGCTTTAAGTTCATGTATAAAATTGTTTGTTTAGCTCGAGATTCGGATAAACGTTGTTCTGTGTTACTAAAAATGTATCCAATCAGCACACTAGAATGCAAATATAACTGTTCATCACATTATATAATCAAATGGTATGTCAGATTATGATCAGTGGTGACAGAAGGGAAAGTCATTTTCAAAACTGCACTAATCAAGGAAGGGCACATCATTCAAACATAAACCGAACTTTGTTAAAAGTAGCAGAGTCCAATAAAGCAGTGTTGTCAGTGAAGCAAAATAATCAGACAGGTAATAAATTCTGCAGTATGTGGTGTAAAATGAACTCTAAAAACAGTGTGCCTAAGCTTTGCTTTTGTTTTTTTTTAATACTATGTGAAAACATTTATAAACTGGCCATATGATGAGCTTTCGTGTCCAGTCAGTAAAAGAAAGTAGCAAAACAGACATTTATTGATATGATAATGTCAGAAATCTTTACTTTAGATTCCACCCAAACATACTAAAACGACAGTGACATTTGGCATGTCAGCGACTATGGGACACATTTCTTCTTCAAGTCTTGAAATGGCGTAACATAAAAGACAGTGGTGACATTTCGCTATACTAATCCAGTTAAACCCACCATGGAGCCTCTCAAACTCAGTGGGGTCCAGCGCAGCGATAGGATCAGACATGCGGGATGCTTTGCTGATTCCGCGCGAGTTGACTGCTCTGACTCTGAAGTAGTAGGAGTGTCCTTCAAACAGCCCAGACACTGGGTATTTACAAATCTTTATGGGGTGATCATTGCATTGGGTCCAGTTTTCAGTTCCAACCTCACATCTACAAAATTAAGTTTAAAAGACACAAGAAAAGGAGAATAGAGAAAATTAGTTCAGGAAAGTTCCAGAAAGCACAAAGAAAAACACATTATATACCTAGATTTAGATTAACAAAATATTGATTTTGACCGAATCAACATGATACAAATCACCCGAATGGAGAAGTACAGTAGAATAGTTCAGTGTAGAGAAAAGGGAAGGATTCTCTGTAACTAAAGACAACAACCCTTTCATTTGTACAGATAGTCAAGCAAACTCTATGTGATAACTTACAGTAATCAGTTTGTCTTTATGTTGGTCAGTTTATCTATTTATGGTGTTTATATCATTAACTCCTACTTGTCCACAAAGTATCCCAGGATTGGTCCCTCTGTGGTGGTATTTGGGGGCTTCCATGACACTATGACATAGTCTCGATTGGCATCATGGATCTTGATGTCCATAGGAGCACCAGGTGAACCAGGGACTGGGGGAGGACCATCTACATAGGAAGTGGCACGGTAACATTTTAATAATCATATTATAAGTAAGTAAAGTAAAGTAACAGAGTTCTGTAAAGCCTGTAAGATTGTTGAAACGGGCATTATGTTGACATCAAATTGACAACAATGAGATAAAAACCCAGTGTGATTAATGTTTCAAATATGAATCATTGGTCATCATTAGACATGAGCTTGATGTTTGATTTCAAGTTATGAACTTCTTAGACCGCCCAGTCACCCAGCACACCTCACCTGCGACAGAGACAAACGCGCTGTGTTCTGCGGTGCCTCCTTTAGTGACCATGCGTAGTGTGTAGAGGCCTTCATCATCTTTGAAGAGGTTAGGAAGAGTCAAGGTGGTGACTCCTCTGCCAGTTTCAATCTTCACCCATTTAGAATCAAACAGACGCGTTTCTGGAAATGAGACAGGATCCTGAATTCAGTGTCACTTCCTACATAATTCTTATAAACCTCCATTATAAATTATACATGAGGTTTGACTGCATATAGTGATTTTGAATATAAAGGATGAACCTATAACAATTTGCTTTTATACCACATGGCACCTTTATGTAATGTCTATAGACACACACAGCAAATTAAATTAGTCATGAATTGGGGGTATATCGTTAGAGTCTATTTAATTACTTTCACTATAATTAATTAGCAATAATAATAGTGTCCGTAACACATTACCATTTTTCCACTGCTGTGCCTCTGGCTGCATGTCGACTAGATTGGGTCTGGTAGCTATAAAGAGTCGATCTAGACCTGCTCTATATGAAAAAGTGCCCTGAGATAACTTTGTTATGATATGGCGCTATATAAATTAAACTGAATTAAATTGCTGTGGCAGGCGGTATATATTACCAGCAATTATAGTGTAATTACTTTGTCATAAAATGCTACTTTATAACAATTACCATCTCTATACCACTGTGCTTCAGGCTGCAGGTTGGCCAGGTTGGGGTTCAGGGTCATGGTAGCAGTCAGAGTGGCGGATTCTCCCTCAGTAGCAAACACTGGCCCAAACTTCTCCAGAAAAGTAATGTTGATTTTAGTATAATGGATCTTGGGAAGCGTGGCGGCTGAGAGATTAGGGAAAGGAAGAAACAGAGAATGAGAGAGAGATGGGAATAGGACTGGTGGTAACAGCTTGTTGCTTCACACACTACTTTGAAAAGAGAAAAGAGATATTTTATAGCCTAGTAGTGGTACTGATGTTGTCATTTCTGGACATATTTAGAAGGAGCTAGAGGTAATTATGATGCTTACCTGTGAAAGGCAACCATGCATATGGACAGGACTCCTCCTCCTGCTTGAACCCTACATGATTACAAAACAAACATGACAAAAGTTGGCCATTATTAGCAGCAGACAGCTGTAATTATAATGAAGGCTAAGAAATTGGTGAACAAGCAGACAGATGGTAATGGGTGGCAGCAATGGAAAACTGTCAGCCTAAAGTGTGCAGTTATAGATCCAAGTGCCTCAGCTAAATATAATGACAAATTGGTTGTTTATGAAACTCCAGTTATTGTGAATTGAACAATCACTTGAGATGTTAGAAATGTTATTAATATAGTAACAACACACAGCTTTAGCTCTGTCAGAGTTGGTCCTGCGACCCTTCACCAAGTTTACCATTAGATGTGTTCTGTCCAGAAGATAAGTGTATGTATAGTAAAGAAGTTAGATGTTAGTTAACGACTAATCTTGAGTTAAGGGTTAAGAGCTGCCATTGTACGCTGAAAGAATGTGACCTCCAATAACTGGATGTAAGGCATTCCAGTCATTTTTAAGACCCCAACTTTAGATATTTTATAGAACCCACAGATACCCTCATACAATTGGTAGTGCAAGCCAAGGCTTGACAAATCTGGCTTGAATGCATTTAGACCTGCCAACTAGCATGTTCTGGTGTGACTGTATGATAAAGATCACACTACAACATCAGATACAAGACAACCGGATAGAAAGACTTACTCTTGACAATGACGGAGGCCTGACTAGAGGCCTGTCCATGGATGTTACCAGCCACAACAGTGTACTGGGCGGTATCATCAGTTGAGCATCTATATACACAATAAAACAAGTATTCCAGGTCAATATACCTATCAGGATTTACATACTGACATGACTCTTATTGTATTTTGTTCTCAAAACAGCATACAGATGTGTAAATGAAACCATGGGTAAAGGTTTTATCTGATCAGGGTTCTTTGTCACTTTATATCAATTTTATGTTAGTCTTTAGTAAAGTTTACAGTCATCTGAAAAAACGTGGAAAATGCCTACATAACATATATACTGTGCTGCATATCCACAAGGATCTGCTCCAACAGGAGTAATTGTAAACTGCTGAAGTAATGGCAGTGGGGATTTATTTTTACAAGGTGTATGAAACTAATGCACCGAATGAGTAATAATTTCCCACATGAATGCATTTTGTTGCCAGGGATCATGAGCAGCTGAGTAAGATTGAGCAAAGCCCCATTCACACATACAGTAGAACCCTATAACATTGCTGGGTTCAGTTACCTTGGGAAGGCATTGGTTTCAACTTACAGTGCTCCTGCATGGGGATTACATGTGTAGTCTGATCCTACTTAACATACGGATTCTGGATCGATTAATTAATGCTTGTTCTAGACTTGGCATAAGACCGTTTACTTGGAGACAGTGCCACAAAGCTGTAACATAATCTTGTCTTCTTTGTGAATAGATGACCGCTCTATTCAGTCAGGACATTTTCACAAAAATGCCTATTTTACAAATCTGTTGCTGCAAAATGCATGCTGTTATCAAGTTGCAGGATGTAATGCATCACCTTCTGTGTCTCTTGTGATTGGCATGCTCCCTCTAAATCATATTTATATGAGATATTGCTGCTTGTGTTACCTCTAGAGCCATATGGCCACAGATGTAAACAAGCCTCAAGCAAGCAAATTTGCAAAAGCTTCTAATCTAGACAATCAAGTTCTCCACTCAGATGGAGCCAACATAGAAAATTGCATTTACTGTTTAAGGTGCATGTTGGAGAGATGTAGAGAGAAAGACAAAGAGGCACAATTCAATCCAATTTTATTTATATAGCTTCAAATCATAACAGAAGTTATCTCAGGGCACTTTTCATATAGAGCAGGTCTAGTCCGTACTCTATATGACTAATATTATTTACAGAGCCCCAACATTTCCCACCGTGAGCAAGAGAGATGCTACAGAGGTCACAGCCATGTTTTGGTCTCACCGTCATTGCATGCCATGCATTCATGACTCGGAGACCAACCTCAACCTCCTACTTTCATTCTCTCTTTATCCTTCAATCTCTTCATCTTTCTGTCTCCCTCTCTCTCACCCTGATGCTCTTCTCAACGACTTTTCTGAAACCTCATATTACACCAGTGTCATCTAACATGGGAATTTCTACCCGCGCAGATTGTGTAGGCTGGTGTAGTCATAAAGAGATGACTTTGACATTATTGGCGGAAGTGAATACTGCGAGTTCCAGCAGTGAGCTGAGTGAGAGCAGCATATTTTGGATCATGATAGCGTTCAGTAAATCCCTCATATGCATAGAAATATTTGCACTGCTGGGGGGGGGTACAGGAATGCCATGGTGTAAGGATCTAGGAATTAGAGCTTGGGGGGGGGGATTCTGCTTTCCCTCTCTGTCAGGTGCCTGACTTAAAATTACGACAAGCTGCTGGTAATTTGCAATTCAAAATAGATTAATCCTCTAAGATCTTCCAGCCTATTTTAGCCTTTTAATTTCATTTAAAATCACACAGCATTCAGTGTAAATGGTAATCTATCCAACAGTCTTGTGAGTTTCAGACCACTCAGGAGGGTGATGGGAATATTTTTTTACAAGGAGTAATGGCTGTTGGCTGATCTGTGTGAACAGACAGAAGGAGCTAAAGGTGACTGGATCCAAGAAGAGAGTGATGACTTAAAGAATCCTGGAGTATCACATAGCACCGAGGTCAGCACTCGAACAGCTGAGCTTCCTAAGACTGGAGGGAGAGCAGGATATGCAGGATGTGCTCCCCCAACCTACTCACACAGTCAATCAGCCGACTCTGAGGTTTCTACTTTGAATGTGTGTGGCGATCCTGGTGGGACTGACAAGAAAGTTTCTGATGGTTCAAGACGTAGTCTTGGGAGATGATTAGTGGGCAAGTGGGCAAGTGTCATGAATAGGTATGTGTAGTAGTGACTCATGAATTATAAACCCACAAAATGGACAATTAATTGTGTCCTTAAGGCTTAACAAATATTAAATGCATGTCCTATTGTATTAACCGTTTGGCAAACCTTTATTTTAAATGTTTCAACCTCTACATTGTTTACTTAAGCTTGTAGTCTTTTTATTCTCTTTTATTAGTGCATTGCTACCTTTAATTGTCCATTTGTACTGTATCATGTTTCCGGTAAGCTTCTGCATGTATAGTAGAAAATAAAATACAAACATGGGTTACTCCACTGATTTAGTATTGCTCTTACTTAAAGTTGGGAGGCTTGCCTCAGATTTAAAAAGAAAAAAAGAATGGTGAAAAAATTGGTGCAGCAGAGGCTGAGATGTCCTGACGTTTGGTCCGTACAGTGGGCCATGCTCCAAAAACAATAGATCCTACAGTTTGCTTAATGGCATCTTTCATTAGAACTTTTCTGCCTGTTACTCGTCCTCATCTTTCAAACTCCATGTCTGCAGTTTTTTAACGCAGGTTTTCTGTTAAATATTTGAATTTTAACTTTACAAAGCTCCCTCCAGAGCCACAGAAGATGTTATACAACCGTTTTCACAAGCAGAGTAGTACTAAAACCGTGACAAGTTTACTGACCTTCATGAGTAAATTTGTGAGTGAGTGCCCCTTTCTTTTGTTGCTGTTTGCAATCATTATCAAGTGGCCAAAGAAACTTTTAAATAATTTTAAAGTGTGTGTTTTTTGACTTACTGTACCTTGGGATCTCCAGAGAATGAATTCCACCTTTGGCTTCAATCAGGTAGTTTCCAGAGGACACGTTCAGGATCACATCATCTTTATACCTAAAATAGAGGAACATTACAGCTCACCAGCACCAAGACATGTGGAACCATAACAGTCAACATTTTTAGCAGCAACATCACTACTTAGATCTATTATCATATTACTAGCATATCTAAAAGAATAAAAGAAAGAGAGATGATGAACCAACCTATCTTCATGAAATACTGTACAGTTGAGTAAGTGTAAAAAACAGTCTGCTTTTAATGGATAGATTCAGTCAGTTTAAGTATTAGGTTACCACGTTAAAAGACAAACAAGTATTTAGTTCTTACTCACCATTTTACAATAGGCAAGGGGAAGCCCTCAACTGTACAGAAGAGTTTGACTGAAGTGTTTTCAAACACGGTGTGGGATCTGAGTCTGGCCAGGAACTTTGGTCCCCTGATCATAGGCTCCTCATGCACATATTTGTCCAACATCTTCATCTTTACCTAGACAGGGAAACAGGAATACCAGTAAATATTACAACAACAAATAAATAACTTACACACTTCTTCACATCGCCTTATTACCCTATTACTATTCTATACCATATTATAATGTATTAACATTAATAAACTCCACACATATGCATTCTAAAACAATGTGGTTCAACTGCCATTATATCAATATGAGCTCAGGTACAGATAATTACACACAATTTTCATCAAATGTTTATATTCAAGTCTGGATAAGGAAAGATAAAATCAAATAAAGTTTTATTGTCACATACACAGTACAACATATAGTGAAATTCATAGGTGCCTAGCTCCACAATGAATCTAACAAATAGATTCTTACCACATCCTGGATGCGAACTTGTGTTTTGTGCTCATATCTTTCCTCCATCGCCTCAGAGCTAAAGACAAACAATAAGTCAGTTTCGCTAACAGATACAGGAAAACAATGTTTTCCTTGTACACAGGCGGAGAATTAAGGTGGTTATTATTGTTTGTCTGCGCACCATTGGGCATGAAAAACATGGTGATCAGGCTTTCAGTATCTTCACAAATAAATATTGCACTTACAAATGCATATCACCTGCCTTTTGTAAGTTGTAAGAACCTCCAGGACAACAACTGTTGTCCATTTGGAGAGCCATTTTTGTCATGAACCATTGTGACTAACACAGCTGTTTGAAATATAGTTGACAAGGAATGTGAGGACAATGATTAATCACACCCCCGTTTTTGTTTGTTGTTGTGCCATATGCAATCTTTTTGCGCATAGCCAAATCCCATATTTAGCAGACTATGCCACTGAAGACCCAACCCAAGAGAGGCTGCCCCAGAGCTGGAAACAGGCCTGTTGCCTGAGAGATGGAGATTGTCAGCAGGAGAGACACAGCCAGCAGTGGGAAGCTCTGTGTCTTTCATCACTGTTGTCCATAAAGCCCTCAGGCCTGAGGTCATTCCACCACTGCCACTGGAAAATAGAGGGGAGTGCCCCGCAGCCCAGAAAGCTGGCAGCAACAGACGACGCAGTTGGTGCGGGGACCATTGTGATGAAACCAAGGCAGGAGGGGCCATGTTGCATGTTAAGAGAGGAAGATGAGGCCATCCTTGACCAAAAGTAATAGTAGTCTTAGTTTTTGTGTTGCAAGTGGATGCCAGGTTGGGGTATGACGACCATTTACACAGCCTCTGGGATTTGTGGGTTTGTTGTAATTGGCGAAACAAGTAACGTGCAAATTTCAGTGTGCTGCTCTGTGGAGGAGAGTGGGTAAACCTATGTGAAAAAGAATAGACTCCAAAAACTTTGTCACTTAAACAACTAAGGTTGTATTTGAAGCAGGAAAAAAATCCTCTTTTGTGGTCGTTAAATGTGTCAGGAATTGTTGTCTAGTCTGTAGAGAAATTAACTTTTTGAGCATATTATTAGTTAACTTATATTTAATCAGCAAATCAGTCAGTCATTGTTCAGGGCACATTACACACACAAGCTTCATACTTACTTGAGTTTGAAATAAAAGAGAGGCAAATCAGTAAGAGAAATAAGCTCTATACGAGCAGAATCATTACCATTACATCAGCAAGAAGAATTTAACACATTGTTAAACTGATTAAGTAGTCCTCATTTAACAACAGTCAGACTTGTGCGCTTGTTAGCTGCTTTTTAGCAAAAATAGAAAAGTAGCAAAAAAAAGTGAGCAGCATACATTTTTTAAAGTGGTAAGTATAGACACACACACACACAGACACATACATAAACACTCTGTAACAGCTGCAGAATATGACAGAAAATCTGTTAGCAAAAGATTTCCCCCCCTGGGTGTTGGACTATCTACAACTGACATCAGCCAGTTTGTTACACTGTTTTTAGGACTTGATCCCGATTCAGTCAAAACTTAATATTTGCTTTTTTTCTAAATAATACAGCTTCCCAGAGAGGCCTTTGTTAAAAATTGTAAAGCTAATCCAATTTAGGCAAGTTATACTAGCCACTCTGCACGAACGCTTTCCTATGGTGTTTAATATTATATTTGTGGAAAAGGCCTCAGCATCATAGTTGCTTGGACAGGCTCTCTTAAGCATGAGAAAAATTCAAATGAAAACCCAGAGCAGTTTTTCTCAACCTGCTCACTGATGTGTGCTCTCAATATGGGACCTTCATTAAATCTGAGCAGTTCACTCACTCTCCCTTCTGTGCATTGCAAGCATTGCAGCATTTTAACAGAGAACAGTGGGGTGTTTTTGACTGCTGGCAAAATCAGAAAGCAGTAAGTTACCATGGACTGATGTTGGATTTGGCTTAATATAGCCAATAACGATCAATAGAAAAAATGCTTTGGTCAGCCCTATATGGATTATGAATTTTGAATAATATTATATGGATTTCGAAGATGAGTTTTGGACATGCCCTGTGAAAACAATTTTCAAGTTTAGCTTGGAGTTTGTTTGGTCTTGGTGTTAGCTTAATGTTAACCAGGTTAGCCTTTGTATTTTAACCTAGTCTGGGTTTTTAAACTAGGTTATTTTTGCTATATTTAGCCTATGTGGCTGATTTTGCAGGTTAAGCAATGACAAAGCTTACTACTGTTACAATACTACTGTTAGCTTAATGTTTTAGTTATAATTACGGTAGCATTAGAGTGTAACATGTACCTGCTGTATTCTTTAACCACATATTGGCTCTGTTTGTGGTGGTATTCATGGTTGTAATTCCCACGTTTGATCCACACTGACATGGTGACCCTGTAGATACTGACCTGTTGGACCAGCAACACACAAAGACAGACTGACATGGTAACAGAGTACAGTAGATGCTCATTTACAAGTCAGACCAACAACACGGTGACCAACATAAACAAAAGCTAGGGCCACCAACCCCAAAGGATTGTCAAAGTGACTTCAGGAATTAGATGCAGACTAAAGAAGACAAATGTAAAGAAGGAAAGAGATGGTGAATTTTAGAAACTAATTTCTGTCCTTTTTTTTTATTAATGACTTGGTGCTTTGCAACAATGTGTAGTAAGAATACAATGTGGACATTGTGTTTGTGTTTACTGCCTCACCCCCTGCAAAAAGAAAAGCCCTCCTGGAATTTGGACACAAGGAGTTGGCAACACTGTCACACACCCAAACACAGACACGCACACCCACATACACACACACAAACACAGCAGTCTTACCGTCAGCTTCAGGAATGACAAGGTGACAATATATTGATTTAAAGACACCACCAATAAAGACACACATGTACACATACATAAAGAAAAGGCATGGCTGTAGACTATTGTTGGACCAGTAATGTATATGAACAGCAACTGAGAGTACAGCTGCACCAAAGACTGTCCATCATTTTGACAGCTCCAAATTCAACATGAGCAGTTATATATTTGTTAAACAGTGGTGGACTGTGAATACCGTTATTTTCCACTTTAAAGACAAGTGAATAAAATAATGCTAAATTAAACATGAAATGATAGTTAGTTATTGTGAGCTCTGTAAAATTACAGCTCTCAAAACATGGTTCTATTATTCACATGTCATAACCTGCACTAGCAAGAAAACTGAGACATAACATGGCATGAATCCAACACTGATGATATTACCACTGGTACAAAAAAAGACAGAGAAAAAAAGGGAAACACTCAAATGTGTCATGTGTGGCTGTTTGACAGCATTCTAATGAAAACCTCCAATATAAAAAAACAAACAAACAAACCCTGAACTACTGCTTTATTTGGAGATTCTCAAAATTGTAAGTTGTACCAAATACATTCATGGACGGGCGTCAGCATTGTAACAGTAGAGCTTTTATTCAGTGAAAATTCAAATTAAAGTGTTTTTACTTTCAGGTAATGACGGCATTCACTTTTCAAAAGATTTGTACTCTTTTTCTCGTTACAGTAGCAGCATGTCTGACATAAACACATTTTACAGTAGCCTACACACACCAAAGCAAGAGCATAACTTTGTCTTACATCATGCACACACAGTGTTGGCACATAATTGCCTTACATCACCTAAGTCCTCAGAGACCAGAAATAAGGTCAGGTGAAACATAAAGCCACTCTTCCTGCCCAACCGAACCCTGAAAGCTTCTGAGACGTGCTCCACGTCCCAGGGTCACCATATCTATCAGTAAAGCGATGTTTAACACACTTTGAATGCCCCAAACCTTCCAGTCAAGCAGCCAATCAGTCAGATAGATGACACCATAATGCCCTAATCCCTGACCTCTGACCCCTAAAGTCAATAATGACAGTTAAATTCCTGGTTGAATCATGTGGTTGTGCAGCTTAAAAAAAACAAATTATTCATTTGTCATAGAAAATGTGACATAGAAAGACATTGTGCTTCCAAAGAATATAGCCTAAGCATTAAATTCAACTGCCCTCAGCCAAGTGGTCACTGCAGGCAGGTCATATTCTAGTCCCATCACTCCTACAACCCAGTGGCTGTCCTCTGCCTCCGCCAGTACAGCACAAATTCCTGCCAAATGATATCCGAGCCTCTCCGTCTGTAACAGTAAACCTCTAAAATTATCAACCATATCTGTACAAACCTCTGACATTCTGCAGCTTGATCATAAACAGTTGCTATTTGGACACAAACACTAGCTGTGCACTGACTAATGGCAATGGTAACACAATGGACTAACAATGGCTCATTTGTATTGTAAGTTTCTTAATTTAAAATAAAAATACCAAATAAAGTCAACACATTCCCACATTCCCAGTCCCAGAACTACACACCAGCAATTTGTTCACTGAAGCAACAGTCCCAAGTGTCCCTACCAAATTTGACTGTCCAGTGGGGGTCCATTTTAACCAATTAGTCTTAGTATGATTAACACACAGAGACCCGTCTCAAACAAGTCAAGCATGGCCATTATCCTCAAAACAGTGGTTAACTCATTTTTTTCCCAGTTCAATTGCTGCACATCCTTCATAATTCATATATCTTATCAATCATCCCTTTAAGAATTATCAGATCTTGTTAGGGGCCATGGTCATGCCCTAATCTGCTCTCTGTTCCCCCATCCCACTGATCCCACCTGCTACACTTGGGTTTGAAACAAAAGTAGATTAAAGCAGAGGATACAGAGGGGATAGCATCAGAAAGAGAATAAAATTGTAGTTTTTCTTACCCCTTGAGATTTCCTTTGCAGCTACTTCGGTTGTCAGCCTGAATCCACAGGGAGTCAGCCTAAACCAAGTACCAGGCCAACAAAACCACCACCCGTCTCCAACCGACCCCCACCTGCCTCTCCCTGATGCCTTATAAGGAGAGAGAGCTGCCTATATATAACCAGTATCCTTCAAGACTCTGGGTCACTAGAACCATTCAACTTATTTGATTAACAGAGTTTTCCCATTACAGTTTTTTATTGGAATCCATGGTAGCCCGATTGCGGGTTCTGGCATGTTAACTCAACAACTGGTTATTCAAGTATGCCAACTGATCTAGACAATGCAGAGAATCTGGCACTGCCCCCACACATTTACAAACAGCATTTTTAGCTCTACAAAATAGGCAGCAATATGGTGTACCACGTCACAACGAGGTTGGTCATTTTAATTTCTTCCCTTGCGACAATGGCATAGTTGTTGAATAATAAAACATATTTTAGACAGCATTTCAGAGCTTATAGAGCATGCACATTCGAACTCTGACAACCAATTTTAAATTCAATGTTTCAATGGCGACATACTATATCTACAGTATACGTCTGTTTCACATATACATTTAAATCTTTCTAGCTGCATTAGCTGCTTTAGACAGTACTTAAGTCCCTCTCTAAGATCTTCCTCCATTTGCACTCAGAAACGTCTTCAGACACTGTGTCGCATGCTGAACTTTGGCCAGGGCCTATTTATAAAACTAGCTACAGTTACAGCTAGACTATTCCTGACAGTGGAGAAGCTGTGAAACACATTTCACATCTTGGAAATCATATGATGGGACAACATGGAGTTACATTTGGTAAAGGAAAGAGAGAGAGTGGCAGGGTGGGGGCTTGGGGAGAAGTGTGTGATGTGTCACATGTGTGACGTAGACAGACAGAAGGGTGTGAAAGAAAGTAACCAAGGATGCAAAAGACAAAATGATTTCTTTAAAGCTGAAATCTGTAACTGTCTGAGCTTTGTCAGAAACATGTGGCTCTCTCCAGTAAGAGCACCATCATACACCAAGTCCATAAAGTCTGGGAATATGTGAATAGGGATCCACACTTGCAAAGGGAGGTGAAAGGTATTTTGGCAACAAATAGGGACACTGTTTTGTGAAGTATAAGTAAGTAAGAAAAATTGCAAATTACCTGAATATTACCCTGACACATTCGAGATCAGCAGCACCCTTTGCAGAATAGAAATAGATATATAGAAGGCAAATCCCAGAGGTTGACCTCTAGAAGAAACAAAACTCAGGCAGCCTTGGTTTTTGGACTTACAAGGTCCCATCCCCATCACCTACCCAATAACATTTGAATATCTTTTACGAGTGAGAATCTTTTCAAAATAATGTCATTTGGGCATGAAAAACATTTTAATAAATTATACACACAAAGTATATTAAAAGCATGAGGTTAGCATTTTGTTGAGAGGTTAAACTGTGAGAGGTAAAAGTCACCAGGAGTCAATAGGACCCTGCAATATAAACTATACAGACACATGAGACATATGACTTGTTCATTAATGGTTTAGGCCGATGCCATGATAAATCTCGAATGTCTTACATGGGCAGAGATTCATTGTACTTCTGTGCACTATTGTAATCTTTGTTTTCTCTTTTTGTCCTTGCATGTGTGCATGTGTGTCTCTCTGACTGACGGTCTGTCTGTGGTCGAAATGAGCCCTCTGTTGGTCATGTTTTAGTACACTGTAACCAAAGCCCCATGATAATTTTGGTACATCATGTTGCTGGCTGGCAGTGAGCTGTTGGTAAGCCAGGGCTCCGGGGTAACGTGGTGGTGGTAAATTTTCAGCAAGTTGATCGAGGAAGTAATAGCAATGAAAAGAAATTATCTTTGAAAATTGAAAATATATGTACAGTTTTATGATCAATCTATGCTTCTTCTAATAGGATATTATGAAATTTTGAATATTCCTGGCAACACCTTTTGACATTGCAGTCCCTGGAGACATAGCAAGATGAATTATTCTAGTCTCCTAACATGCTTCATTTTACACATTGGCTTATAATGAGTCATTATATAAAAGGAACCCCTGGGCACTTCATACATTTAATAAGTCAGGTCTGTCTGATTAACTTCAAATTATGAATTGTTAGTGCAGAGCACTTTAAAGTGAAATGTCTGAATATTTGGCTTCGATTGAAGACACATGAGGTAGGCATGCAATACATTTAGTTGAGTGTTTCTCTGGTTAGACTATTTAGAATAAACAAATGTATGCAAAACCAAAACTGTACTATACACTGTACTCATCAAATACACATGAGCATTATTTTGATCTTGGATTTACACTGACCAGGATTTGAGGCATTTTGTCACTACAAGGCTTTAGAACAAGGAGCAGCCGGTGGAGTCCGGACAATAAATCAAGCCTCCCATCCTACCACGTGGTGACGCATCACGTCTACGGCGCTCACGATTGGCTAAGCAGACTAAGGTAGTGAAGTGCCTTGCGGGACGTGAACTACATGGATATAAACAACAAACTGTCCCATAGTACTGTATCCTGTATAACGCAGTTAATGTTAAACTGCGCGACGTTCGGGTAACTACGACAAGTCGCTGTTCCAACATATCCGGTACAAGGTGAGACCAATTCAAACTTTACATTTGTAAACCGGCTAAAGTTCGGTTTTACCTTGTGTCCGTTGTGGTTAGTTACTTAATGGGGTTTTCTTTGACAGAAGATTCGGCTGGCTAATCTTTAACGTCCAACTGCCGATATTATTAGTTTTATATAAGTTTTAGCTCGGCTAGGCTAACGTTTTCACAAATATAGGTATGTGCTGTAGTTTTAGATTAAGTTGGTTAACTAGAGAAAAACTAGTTAATTTCTGGTGTCTAACCATTGACTTCAAAGTCATTCTGTTTGTCATACAGTTCAGTGTTTGATCAGCTTGATCGACCAGACAGGTCAGACTTTTCCTTAAAACCTCTTTTAAAAACTGTTCCCTAAACATGCAAGTTCTATTTCATTGCGAGTGTGTTGACGTGTTATTTTGGACACAATTTGTTTTCCTACGGTTGCTGCACTGTGACCTGCACTGCAGTTTAGAAAGCTGCTATGTTCCTAGGAAGTAGATTAATAATCTTTGACATTGTAGCTGACATTGTTGCTTGTAGCAGGCCACGTTTAGCAGAACTTGATTAGTGTTGTATTGCAACAAACTGCTGCAGAAATGCATCTGCTGTGGAATTAGATCATTTCTTATATCATTAACGTTAGATCAGTTGTCGCCTCCATGATTGGGATTTAGGCTACTGTTTGCTAAACTGGCCCAGGTAAAATGTGTGCAGGCACGAGGTTTCAAATATGAGGTAGAGATTGCTGGGTTAAAAGGTGTTTGTTGAGTGCTTAATTATGTTGTTATAGAGGTCTAAGTTACCACTCACTTCCCCCAGTTAAAGCCACTTCCTGTTTTTCTACTTTTGTCAGTCACTGTGCACACATACCTGTTCTTTTTGCTTAGTCAACCAGTCTAACATATAACATTTTTGGAATACATACATACGATACATTATTATAGAAATGTACTTTGATGATAATGCATGAATTCTCCACAAACACAAATGTTTTGACCAATTCTACACTATGGACGTTGTTTTAAGGTTGTTGCAATCTAGGTGTTTGCAGGAACCGGGGGTTTTTGCTGAGGTTCAATACTGACCTCTGGATAAAAGCAGCTGTTAATTGACAAATCTATTATCTTCTTTTAGGTCAGACATGAGGCTCTGCTCTCCTCTTCTGCTCTGCCTGGCAGGGGCCCTGTCCTGTGCCTTTGTGATTTCACCTCCGTAAGTACAGCAAAGTAATATACTGTATGTACAGATGGATATAAAAGGTAGATGGTCTAATGAACTTGTTAGTGTGTCTATTTACACACAGCTCTGAATAGATAACGTGTCATTGTCATTCTGTACAAATAGTAAACAAACTGGACTCATGGACTGAAATTAATGTATGTGTGTTTGTTTTTTAGACACATGTGGACCAAACTGATCCTGACCCACCACTGGCCAGCCACCTTCTGTAGAGTGAGTTTCTTTTTTGACCTTTTTAAAAGATGCTATAGGGCCTTTTCACAGAACATAATTTGACATCACATTAGGAAAAGCACAGGTGTATTAATAAAATCAATGATTGCCATTTAGCTGCCTGAATAGCACAGAGCCATCGTTAATTTTATTAATAAATAATAAGTAATTATAAGTAATAATTCATCTGCTGTGAAAAAGGTAAGTGTGTAATTCACTGGACCAGATCCAAATTTGACTATTTACACATTCTTCTGTTATTTTTTAATTTGTAGGATGAAAAGAGGGGAAACTTTCCTAACTCTAAATTATTAATACCTTTTTACTCAAATCACGTGTTACTCACTTAAGTCCCTGAATCAATAGTTGTCTAGATGTCTAGATGCCTATAAACCCACTAGGGCACTTAGACCTTTAGGAAGCAGTCGAACTGGTTGTACCTCAATTCAGAACCAAACAGGGTGAAGCTGATTTTAGCTACTATGCTGCACACAGATGGAACCAACTTCCTGAAGATCTCAAATGCGCCCCAACTTTAGCCGCTTTCAAAATGAAATGAAAAACTCTGCTGTTCTCCCGTGCATTTGCATGACTGGTTTCTCTAATGCACTTTTATTTCCTCTGACATCTTTTTACTGCACTGTAACTGTATTTTATTTCATTTTATGTATCTTATTTCATTTTATCACATTTTAAAATGTCCTTTTATTTTTTTTTGATTGATTTTACTCTTATTATTTTGATTGTTTTTCTTTGCCTATGTAAAGCACTTTGAATTGCCTCTGTGTTTGAAATGTGCTATATAAATAAAGCTGCCTTGCCTTGCCTATGAGAAAGAAGGTTGTCAGTTTATTGTGATGAGCATCTACACTGTCAGCAGCCTGTGGTTGGTTAGTCAGCTTTCAGTTGTCACAGTGAGTTCAAGAGCCTCATCGTTCACTAAACTTTAGTGTTTTTCTATTTGCAGTATTCTTAGTCCAGCATTAACCTTATCTGTGGGCCTAGCCAAAGTATTACATCTGTGTCTGGTTAGATCCATCCCTGCACCCTCAAAGATGAATATAACCCAGCAGGTTAGTCATGGATTCAAATGGGTTCTGTATTACATTTCAAAAAAGGAATGTAATCACTTATTGTTTCCAGGATACTCTGTATAGGTTTAGATTAAGGGTTAGCGTAGTATATGTTGTGACAAATTGAGGATAGTGTGGATAAATAATGTTTATCCAACAATTTTGATAAATTGTTTAAAATAACATGGTCTTCTTAAGTAAATGTTGCCCTCTTATATTGCCCCAGAACGTTACCTATACATTGTATCACTGAGTCAACATTTAATCCTTGAATATCATGTGATGTCTATGAGTCATGAGACTG
The DNA here is from genome assembly GCA_002120245.1 of Maccullochella peelii. Lineage (NCBI taxonomy): Eukaryota > Metazoa > Chordata > Actinopteri > Centrarchiformes > Percichthyidae > Maccullochella > Maccullochella peelii. Next base: position 33,015 of record LKNJ01001435.1, read on the forward strand.
GCTGTGTGTCAGCCGTCTGGTTTGATCAGGCAACGTTCTGTTCAACACGTGAGGATGCATGTTTAACCCTTCCTCAAGTCACGACACAAAGCACACTTCCCTTATTTTGTGTTTTTTGACCGCACGTTTAATGCTTTCCTGAGAGCACCTCTGATGGTTCAAACCTTCGAGTGACGTGTGGTTTTGTATCATACGCCTGGCTTTGTGTCAGAAGCAAAGATTGACTTCCAGCAACGTTAGTTACATTATCTGTTTGGGGTGGAACATTGTTTGCCATTTATTAGCTTTAGGTCTCATTTTGATGCAATTTTGGGAAGACATTTTTTTTTAATTTAGACATACCAAGACTTAGCTGTGACAGATTTTTCTAGTTCAGCCCAATGAGACAGATTATGTGTCCAGATGGAATAACAATACTGGTTTTTTTTTTATAAATTACAGATGGAACACCCAGCATGTCATCCCAACATCAGCTACTGGACACTACATGGACTCTGGTGTGTGTGTGTGTGTGTGTGTGTGTGTTCTTTTCTTTATCAGTGTGGCAGGTCTTACTTAAGAACTACCTGTTAGGTATTACCACTTTAGAAAAATGGTTATGAGCAAATGTACTGTATGGCAGCATTATATAGCGTTTATATTTTGTTATCACAACATATTAAATATATACAGTACAAGAATACAATCCAGCTCGGAACTTAGAAAAATGCTACAGGGATGTATTTCATGTTTGCCACTAACCCTATTTAGGGAAGTGACTATATGAAGCGCATCTAGTTGTGCAATACTGGGGTGGTAATGGGCATAACAGCTCTTTGAATCAGTCATTGTTGCTTGGTTGTAATGCATGTTTTACTTCCATTTTTTCTCTCTCTCGCTCTCTCTCTCTCTCTCTCTCTCTCTCACTGAGTAACAAAGGGCAAGTGAGATATCTAATATTGTGAATCTTTCTGTTTCAGGCCAGATAAAGGGATTGACTGCAATTCATCATGGCATTTCAATTCTTCTCAAATAGAGGTACACTGTTCAACCTGAGTGTGTCTTTATAACTGGGTGTAAAATTCAAAGTAATTTATCTTCTTTCTGTAGTCATTTTCAATTGATCAAGAGAGAACATAAACACACCGGTTTACACCAATGACAGTTGGCAGAACAAAGAAGAAACAGGAGAATAATTCATCCTTCAGAATAGCTAAATGAAAAGCTCTTTTAATCTAAAGCACACAAAAGCAAGACAAATTTGCTATTACTGAATTTAGGAAGGTAAATTAATGGTTTTCTCCTCCTTTTCTGGAGTTGGTATAGTGATGGATAAAACAAATCTGTTTTTGGGTGTGTGTTTTTCAGGACCTGCTTCCAGACATGAAGAAGAGTTGGCCTGACTTACTTAACCCCTCGTCTGTTGGATTCTGGTATTGCATCAATCAATCCTTCCATTTTCTCTGTCTGTCAGTCACTTAGTTGGGTGTGTTCTTGTTCATATACTATAGTACTGTACTACTACATCAGCATTATCTTACATGACTGCTGCTGCATTGTTTGTCTGGCTGTCTGTTTTGTCAATGCACCCACAAGTAGATTTGGATATACAAGTAACATACATAGTGATAATAACTACTGTATTACTGTACAATAGTGCTGATTATAGTAGTGGACGCTAATGTACTTTGCTCTACTATACCATGCCGTGTACACTTTGAAATTTGTATGACCTTAAAGACATGTGCTCATTTTGCCTTATTTTCAGACCAACAATATATATATTTTACATCTTATTGTGGGTGATCTGAATGGATTTTATGTACTTCAGTCACAACCTTTACTTGGCCTCTGAATGGCTACAAGCATTTACTTCAAGGTTTTTCTGTGGTAGCAATATGCAGCCATTTCCTGTCTTCTTGATACCCTACCGCACAATGTTATATGGTATGTTATATGATATGTAATTGACTATAAAGCTATAAATCGAATATGCTATTAGATGCAGCTCATGATATATCATTATTATTATTATTGTTAACCAGCTCTAAATACAGATTCAAAATTCTAATCATAAGAATTAAGCATAGTGATATAATTGTGGTTGAGCTGACAAGACTTAGTCGAGGAGAAAGAGATTTCAATCCTAAACCCCATGGTGACCTCCCTACTTTTGACAAGTGGAGATGCTCCATCATTGGCCTAATTGAGATGATCATTATCATGTAGTGTGTTCCAGGTGTAAATTTGCTCATGATAATAGTAAAAACCCATTGCTACTTGTTTGTCTGTCTGTTTCAACAGGAAGTATGAGTGGCACAAACATGGTACATGTGCAGCCAAGGCAGATTCTCTGAATAGTCAACATAAATACTTCAGCAAGGCACTGGAACTATACCATAAATTAGATCTGGACAGGTACAGCACATGTACACATACACACCTCTTTCTTTGTCTCATTTTCTAGTTTTTCTAGTAGTATTGTCTTGATGTTCCTGATTCCTGCATGTTTGCTTTCCATAGCCTTAGTTCACAGAAACTGACTACTGTCATATACTTATTTTAAGTCACTCTGGATAAAAACATCAACGCCTCAAATAGAAATCTCTGTTTCTGTTATTGTAGCGTCCTGAAGAAGTTTGACATCACCCCTTCAGAAAAATACTACACCGTAGGTCTATTTCTATTTTAACATCAAATTATGGTATATTAAAATCTCATTAGTTTTATGTAAGGAATAATCTGTGGCATAAAAATGCCTAATAATAATACTATTGCCTCTCATTTTTTCTCTTCTCTCTGCTCCTAATGTGTGTGTGTGTGTGTGTGTGTGTGTGTATAGCTTTCACAAATTGAAGGAGTTATAGAGAACTTCTACGGCGTCACACCTAAGATCCAATGTATCCATCCGTCAAAGGTATAAACACCTAATTTCATTCCAACACTGATATCATAATTTGCTGTTTGTGTTTATGGTCCTACTTTTCAGGAATGTTTAGGTGCATTTTTTGTGTCAGGAATTTACTGTATGTTTCAAATGTCGGCTGACAGTCTGTTAGATTGTTAAATTGTAATGTTCTTGTGTTTGACAGAATGCTAATGTCCAGATTTTGGGGCAGATTGAGATCTGTTTCAACCCTGACTTCACCCTCCTGGACTGTGAGAAACAGTTTGCCATGGAAACCACATCTAAGAGAGACTGGGACAATCCCTTGGCTGTTGACAAGGCATCTGGGTTCAGTGTGTGTGACCATAATATGCCAGTTTACTACCCACCTCTTTCATAAAACGCATACATGCACAAACTGAAATGCAACAGCACACTACAACCCTACTTTTACACACAAAGAAATACAAACTGTACAGGTGACAAACCAGTCACCTGTACTGTGATTTAGCATCCACACTGGCTATAATTTTATTTTTCTCAGGCTTCACAATGATTGTAGCTTTAATAGTAATGCTGTATGTCAGAAATAGCCTCACACAATCAGTGCAGTCTGAACATTTTTTTTTTGAACTGCATGAAAATTGTGGCTGTGAAAGGTACTTGGAAAAAAAAAAAATCACCTTTAAGTGCACTACTTTTTTTTATATCCTAGAAAAGCCAATGGAATTAATCCTTCCTGACCCTTACTAGTAGATGAATCAGATAATAATCAGCATGTTTTATTTCCACGGCTCAACAGGGGTCATCATGGTGAGTTCAGGTCAGGCCAGCAGAAAGGCAACTGATGCACTGTATCTTGTTGGCAAATGAGTGGGGCCTTGTCATATTTGCAGGCAACTCTTACTTCATGTTATTGATTGTGTAGATGTCAAAACCTAGTATATATTCTGTGACTCCTCTGGCCACATTTGTGTGTGCTTTTGTGCCATCTTTTTTTTTTTTTGTGGGGCTGATTGGATTTTTAGTTATTAAGTCAATGCTTTTTCAACTTTATGATAATTAAATTAATCCAATAGATTATTAAATCACTACGCAAATCCATCCATTATCTATACCGCTTATCCTCAGATGGTCGCGGGGGGCCTGGAGCCTATCCCAGCTGACACTGGGCGAGAGGCGGGGTACACCCTGGACTGGTCGTCAGTCAGTCACAGGGCTGACACATAGAGACAGACAAACAAACATTCACACTCACAGTCACACCTATGGGCAATTTAGAATCATCAGTTACACTACGCAAATAATATTGGGTAATATTTTGTTTGGGCTTTTGGGCCTTTATCTCTCAAAAAATAAGGTCCCTAATTGTTAAACCAACACTGCAGTGGTAGTCATCATAAGACACCTTCTGATGTTTGCCAAGTACATAAGCCATTGTTCAATGTTGTGCTGTAGGCCAGTTAGGTCTGTGTTGCTGAAAGAGGATTGTTATGTATAGACTAGAAAATAAATATAGTGTATGGTAGAGTAAATGCTTCAGTTTCTTCAACATTGTTGATTTTCTGGTAGATATTATAACAAAAACTCAAGACCCACCCCAAGGTCATAACGCACCATTTTAGCCACATACACACACTCTACGCCTGTACAGATAAAATGTTTGTTTCTCAAGGATGTAGCAAATGTTCCGGTAAACACTATTTAATCCCCCACTGATTTGTGCAATGATTTGTTTCTATTTGTGCTGTTTGGCATTTGTGTGCATAGATAAATCAATTCAGTGTAAGCTAAAATAATTGTAATTACAACTACAGTGGACAGACAGACCCAAATTAACTTTTGTACTGTCATTTTTAATGTCAATAAAAGATTCAATATGTAGTCAATCTGTCCTCTAGTCATCATTGAGTTATGTAACATGCAATATTGATTAAAATGTATCTATTTGCATTTTTAAGTTATGTAAATGAAAGTGAATTCATCCTATAAATAGAGGTCTGAATAAATATAGAAGGACTATCTGCCTGAAAACTGTGGTGTCAGGATGGACTGTTTATGCATGTAATATAATATAGTATAGTAATAGTCTTTCTATCTGTCCATATCTACTCCCTGTATATGAATATTAATGTCGTGATCTCCTTACAGAGCCTTAATCCTACCGGGACAAAGACACAAGTCCATAATCCTGAATCTCCTCCCACAACACAGCGACACAGATTGACTAAACACATCTGATTACATTTTCAATAATTCTAAAATGCCCTGAAGCAATGTGCCAGCTCTGTTCCAAATGTGGTTCAAATCCTGTCAAACACATGAAAACAGCACTATGAGCTCTGTTTCTAGTGACGTTCCAAGTTTGGGGATCACAGTTTGAGTGTTTGAGGTGAATTACTCTGGCTGAAGAATATGAAATCTTATTTTAGAAAAAATTAAAGCCCAGGACAATTGACCCAGGTAGAGCAGGTGTCCTGATCTACCCCCTGCTTCCATCTAATAAAACCCCCACCCATCTCTACCCCTTCCCTTAGTCTCTATTTCTATCTCTCTCCCCCTCTCTCTCTAGTTATGTAACACTGCAGTTCTGCAAAGCTGCTGATGTGACATATCCTACACACACACTCACACATCCATGCCCGGTGATCAACCAGATCACACTGTACTCTCTGTGATTGCTGTCCTTGCTTCTGTCACCATTATTGATTGTAACATTGATTGCTGTCCTCAAATTGAATTGAATTCTGATGTAATGTCACTGAATCTGAGCCAGAGTATTTTCCATAGACTTCTTACTGTTATGCTGACATTCTACTTTATTTTGTCATAATGTTTTATTCCGCCTGTATCTGTGTGCATTATTGGATGTCATGCAGGGGCAAAAGAGAAGGGACAGAGGATGAGGGAGACAGAGAGGTAGCTGGGTTACACCATGTGACCTCGCCAGCTGTTGCTGTATGCTCGTGGGAGACACAGAGAGGGAGGTGAGGGGTAGGAACAGGGGAGAATGTGCGAGGGAGGGGTTGGGGAGCTCGGCGGCACACAATGTGACTGGTGACAATCCCTTGTTCTGCAGAGAGAGAGGGGGGGAGGCAGCAGGGGATGAACACACACATGCACAGGCAGCGTTGTGGAGAGGGAGCTCACACACACCTCTCCTGATTCAGCGGAACGGATTTATTCGTCACCTCTCACGCAGCGAGCCTGCTGCAAAACAAGACAATCCCAAACCCAGCAGCACCTGCCCCGTCTGTCATCCCGCCTGTCTGTCTGCGTAGATTAGCGGCTCTGTTACAACTCTGACTGCGTGCTTACTGGCGTCCACTGCAGCTGAGAGACGGAGGGGGGGATAAGGCAGGCTGGAACCCACCAGAGAGATGAGCGGCGAATGTGAATGATGGGAAAACTAAAAAGTGATGACTGCATTGAGGATGGACCAATGGTTAAACTGCGGGACAAATAGATAGAGAAAAAAAAGCTCTGTTTCTGCATCTCTACCTTAGGACCTCCGGCAGGGAGATGTTCATCATTATGGGATAGATGCACAGGTCTGCCCATTGCCATGGACACCAGCACACGAAAATTCACAGTGCGGAGATGGTTTTCTATCTACCTGAAGAACAAGGCAGCGAGGAACAAGAACAGCACTGGCTTCTGTCAACTAGAGGTTAGTCAAACTATTTAGACACCCACCCAGGGCCATTACAAACTTCTGTCAACTAGAGATTGGTACATGTGTGTGAATCTGTGTATGCTGGAAGGATTGCATCACAGTTGCACTGTGTGTGTTTGAGCCAAAAGCCCAAGAAAAAGAAAACAAAAACAGCAGCCGTCTCCTATCAACAGTGGATGAGGATGTGTGTGAGGGGTCTGTGTGCACATGGGAATGGGTGTGGGAAGAATGTGTGTTATTTGGTTTGTTGTGGAGTGGTTCAGGAGTCATTGCAGCATCGTTACAGCTGTTGCTCTGCCTGCCTGTGAAGAATCCAGAAAACACAGGGGCAGAGAGGCACTGTGTTTTGACTAAGAGAGAGAGAGACAGGCTACATGGAAATGCAGTAAGACAGACAGAAACGCTAACAGGCAAACAAGCAGCCATGCAGGCAGGTTGATAGATAAATGGATACAGACAGATTGATTCAGTGGACGGCCACAGCAGTGGAGGTCTATTTATAGCCCAAACTAACCAGCAGGGAAGAGAGAGAGGCAGAATGCTCTTTGCAGCATGTCTACCTGTATGTTTGAGATATAAATAGAAAATAACCCCCCACCCCACCCCAGGCTATCCACCTGTTAGTGTGATGGTTAGTCTTTCTGGCTGGCAAATGTCTGTCTGCTTGTGTTTGTTTACCTGTTTGGCTGACATACCATATCTGTAATGTGATGCTATGATGCTCCGAGTGGGGAAGTTCTCTTTTCACCCCCCCCCCTTCATGGGAAGGTCAGAGTTCAGGGTCAGCTATAGATCAGCTAGTACCGAGGCCTTGAACCTCTTTCCTTCTGGTTGATGTTCGTCACTCCTGCTGCCCTGTTTAAAGAATAAAACAGCAATGAATCACATAAGCCAAAGTGCTACTGCATTACTCTCTATGGTCTGAAACTTTCCAGCATGTTACACTTCAAGCCACACCCCATCAGTGACATCACAGCAGGTGATTGCTGTAGAAAAACTATATTACAATAATTTTGACTTTACAGTTTAAGTGTGCAAAGAGCTTAATTACCCTTAAACCCCAAATACTGTTTATTCTAATAAACTTGTGCATGATGTAATTTACATAATGTAATCACTATAATTTGATACAGTTCCACATACTAGAATTTGAGCCTCAAGCTTTTTGCGCATTTGCACAAACTCTGATGTGAAAATTGAGTCGCAGAAAGTGTAAAACATTGTGATAGAAAATCACTGACTGTGATGCGGGGTGTGGATCTGCTTGATTATACGCTTGTCAGGAGGGTGAGATCATTTCACTTCGTTCCAGTATGAATCTATTTATATTTTATGAATATTATGATTTTATTTCTAGAATCAAGCATAATTTTCTTGATACAAGTGGATCAATCTGTCTCTTAATTTCGACAAAATTCCTGATACAAGGGAAACTGCGCTGGAACAATTGGAATTATCTCTCCAGCTGGCAGTTTTTGTTCTTTATCAGCCTTCCAGATTTATTTAATAAAAATAAATCTCGAAAGCTGAATTTGAGACCTAATAACTTACTTGGCTGCATGCTTGTGATTAGGGTAACAGGAAAACACATGTGCTGTGTTATTCACAGACTCAATAACACTCTCACTGCAGAGATAACATCAAAGAACTTGCTGTCTTAGCGGAAACAGATCCAAGTGACAGTTTGATTATTTTTAGCTTTATATGAACTCAGAAATTATTCTATTTCCAAATAGCAGGATAGATCTCATGCCAGAAACATTGTACATATTGTAATGATTTAATCCTAATAAGGCCTCAAGTGGCAGGCAACTTTGTCAATTCTACAAACCAAATAGAATGTCTCAGTTCCTCCTCCCTGAGAAACAAAATCACAACAATTTACTAAAAATGAAGCTCATGTGATAGATTACATTAAACTTGTGGAAAGCATTCACTGCCAGTGACCTCGGCCCATACCTTCCCAGCAATAACATTATGGCTCATAAATAAATAACCACCTATCTTTATGTGTGTAGGTATAAGATTTACTGTGTTTTTGAAGTTTGTTTTATCGATATGGATGTTACATGAACAGTATTTCATAACTGCTGAGATGTTGTAAAATGTAATTCATCCCATCTTGTTCATGTCTCACCTTTGAGACCGATATCACCACCGTTTTTCTTAGCTTTTCTGTTTTTCCTGTCTCTGTCTTCGTAAATAACATACTAATAGTGACGCCTGTCTCTCTTTCCTCAGGATGACAGTATACTTAAGGAGATTGACATCAGCCATCATGTTAAGGAGGGTTGTGAGAAAGCAGACCCATCTCAGTTCCAGCTTCTTAAAGTGCTGGGACAGGGCTCCTATGGAAAGGTACAGGATACACATTTTAACCTTAACCGCTGAAACCTGAATGTTTCAAAACCCAACTCATGTAATGGATTTTTGAGAGAAAGCAGGTTCTCTCAAATCCATTGGATCAGAGTGCTGCCACAGGAGATCAGTGTTGACACTACCGGCCAAAAGATAACCCATTACACTAGGCCCATACTACCTCCATGCTTTGTCTACTTGCCTACTTAGAGTAGTAACAGCAATTCAATTCAAATAAGATGGTCTGTAAGATGTGACTACAACAGTTTCACTAGAAAGTATGTGCTAATAATATGCTGCTATAATAGCCTCCACTCCTCTGGGAAGTCTTTCAAGGAGAGTTTGGAACCAGAGTGAAGGGATTTGATCCCATTCAGACATAAGACCAATACGGCGATGATGTTGACTGATGTTACTCTCAGTCAGCGCTAATTTATCCCAAAGGGGTCGGATGGGTTTGAGGTCGGGGACAGTCACGTTCTTCCACACCAAACTGGGAAAACCATTTCTTTATGGGCCTTGCTTTGTGCGCAGGGGTATTGTCAGCTGAAACAGCGAAGAGCATTACCCAAACTGCAGACACAAAATCAGAAGTGCAGTATTCTATGTCTAAAATATCTGTATGCTTTAGCATTGGGATTCTCCTAAACTGGAACCAAGGGGCCTAGTGCAAACTATGAAAAACAGCCCCAGACCAAAAGTACACAAAAGTATGTGGAAAGGGGTGCCCACTTACTTTTGGCCATGTAGTTTGTGTGTGTATTGTCAGTGCTTTGGGAGTCATCCATTTTCACTTATTTCTAGTTCAACGTTAGCAGTATAACAAGTCACGCCAAAGGTCACTAAGTTTATATAAATTAGTAAAGGCCTGCTGAATTGTCAGTGTTGCTGTATGTTAGAGATCTGCATGGGACAGACACGAGACCACAGCCGATGTTAGCGGATGGATGCTTTTCCAGTCACAGTGTGGCTTGGTTAGCATGTTTGCATAGCTTGCTACTAATTAAGCGCGTGTATCTTAATTAGTAGGCTATTTGGCAATTTGGCTATTTGTTTTATGTTGTGAAGTTTTACCTTGCAGTGTAGTGTATTAAAGTGTATTACTGAAATGGTTTCTTCTGTTAGCAACACCTGAATGTCGTGAATATTAATATAGCCTACTCCTTACTTTTGTTTTAATTTAGCTATAAAGGGTCTTTTGAAATGTTAAATTATTGTAGCCTATCTCAGAAAACGTGATGATGACAGTGATGGATGATGGTGATGATTCCAGGTGTTTCTGGTGAGAAAGATCAGAGGAGTGGACAGAGGACAGCTGTATGCAATGAAGGTCCTGAAGAAAGCCACACTGAAAGGTAAAACATGAAAACCTGAAATGTGAGATGCAGTAAGTTAAACTTCTACTTTGACGTACCCACGTGTCTTAATGGCTTCATTAATTCATTGATTGACTTGTTCACGTGCCCACTTTTGGACACCTGAGAAGTGATTCTTGAAATTAAGAAAAAAAAGAACAAACTTGATAACTTTGACTTTAAAAAATCCCTTGTACTGTGTATTATGCTGGGAGGAAGTCTAAAGATAAAAAATATTACAAAACAAAAAGCAGTGTATGTAGAGGATGTTTTTCTTGTGATGTTTCTGCTTCTTATGTCAGGTTCAAGTAGTTATAAATACTGTGGTTTATGTCTGTAGCATCCAAAAATGGAATACATTACTGAATCTTGACTGAGACATGCTACTCTACAGTAACTTTATTCTTTATTGGGCGCTGAATGGTAATTTGTTAAGATTAATAATGTTTATGCACAGGAAAGATAAGGGATATATGATTGTCAGAGTTCTCATAGTGCCCTGCTACATTCAGGAAGATTTGGGGTTAAAGAGGTTAGTTTGTATTTTTGATGCAGTGTTTTGTGTCGAATGGGATTATTGTAAACGGGATATACTGTAAAAGCAGGTTGAGATGTCATGTGCTGATTTAGTGTCTTTGTACAAGCCTTAATCCTCTTAACCTGCACCCCTGGAATTTAAATAGTTATGGTCTCATCCTGTCAACGAGACAGATGCTTTAATAACACTGTTATTGTAGTTTCCACTGCAATATAGACCAGCAGCAACATAGGATGGGTCTAATTCAATTTATATTTTTCAATTAAGTAAATGCATCCTACATAAAACCTACTCATGGCATTAGAGGCTTGTCATGATTGATCTGCACGGAGATAGAAACAACTGAATATTATGTTATTAAACAAATTCTTCTTGCCCCACTATCTCCTTCTCAGTTCGGGATCGTGTGCGCTCTAAGATGGAAAGAGACATTCTGGCCGAAGTGAACCATCCATTTATAGTTAAACTGCACTATGGTAAGTCTGACTGTTGCATGGTCTTCATTTTATTGATTTATTGGTATTGATTTGAATATCTGTCTCTCTGAAATCCCAGTGTATTCCCATATATAACCAAACAGATCCTTTTTTTTGACAAGACAAAAGCAGAAAAAGAAGTTTTAACTTTTTGATGCCCAGCTTGTCTATGTATACTAGTTGAAGTTATGATTTTTTAGGGAAGTTCTTTTGAAGAAATGGAAAATGTAGTGGCTGAATGTTTGGCTCTTGATCATGACCCTTTTATAGCAACTCCCAGGCTTCACATTGACACCATGGTATCTGTGCAGAGAGCTGTTGTCTTGGCTCATTAGTCACTGTGAGCTATTACACATAGAACAGGTTAGGCAAAGTAAAACATTGTTTGGATTGGATACATGGATCGGATACATAAAAAAAATGATGAAAAAAGAAAACAGTCCACACAGTGAATGTGTTTTTCTGCGCTGATGCTGAGTTTGTCCCACTCCTGTACCCTGCTGAGGCTGGATGTGCACAATATACACCTTTTCTACTTTAAATACATCCTCAAAATAACACATAGTACAATATGGCCCCAATACAGCAATATACTTCAATATGTGTTGTGTGTGTCTGTGTGTGTGTGTGTGTGTGTGTGTGTGTGTGTGTGTGTGTGTGTGTGCGTGTGTGTGTGTAGCCTTCCAGACAGAAGGAAAGCTCTATCTGATCCTAGACTTCCTCCGAGGAGGAGACCTTTTCACTCGTCTGTCAAAGGAGGTAGGTTTGCTCCCAATAGGCTGTCTGTCTCTTTCTCCATTTCCAGTAAAAATACATTACAAGCCTTTACTTTTCAAGGTCTATTATGGGCTGTATGACACTGATGCAGAATCACCAGGAGCGAATATACCTGTCATCATTCTCCTTATGAATGCAGTGTTGATGTGACCGTCACCTCTGCTACTTTCATGCTGATGCGTCATCAGTAAACAAAGACCACACAAGTGTGTTGGTTGTGAGCTGTATGATAAAGTTTTTAAAAGATGAGTTCAGTTTTATTTTGCTTTTCCATTAAGACCCAAAAGTCTAAACCAATCAGTGTTGTTGCTGCAGTGGGAAGCTGTTTTTGTCTGTTGCACTGCAGCTTCCCCAACTCCTGGAAATCACAGACCCTTGTTCTAGAGTGAAGAAAGAACAAACACATCAACTGACCAACTGATTAAAGAAAGAAAGAGAGTAGTTTTCTTTACTGCTATAAGAGGCATGAAATAAAGTGTGTGTGTCTTAGTGAGACCCATAATCACGCTTAAGTACACCCATAAGTGTATTATGTTTTTTATAAGAAAGTTGTGAGGTAAAGGTATATGCACTTATTTCTAAAAAGGTAAGTGTAACTTGTCAAATGTAATACTTTGACATGGAAATGTTGTGGCAAAGTGAGCAGTTACTTCATGATGACTTGACATGAGAGTTAGACGCCTACATGAGCCATCCTGCAGCTTTTTAAACATTTTGATGTTTTTTTTCTTGTTTTATGATCTGTTTTTACCAGCTCATGTTTACTTGTTTTTTTTTGTCATGTGTTACTCAGTGCATCCACGTGTCTTTATTATATATTTCTTTATTTGTTCTAGGTAATGTTTACAGAAGAGGATGTGAAGTTTTACCTTGCAGAGCTGGCCCTGGCCTTGGACCATCTGCACAGTCTGGGGATCATCTACAGGGACCTCAAACCTGAAAAGTACTTTCTCATAAAGGCTCCCTCTTTTGTATCCATTTATTTTGCAAAGTTATCTTTAAAGCAGGTTTTAATGTTCATTTTTCCCAATAGTATTCTTCTGGATGAAGAAGGACACATTAAGATAACTGGTCAGTGCTTCCAACTGCCTCTGTCTTTCAATTTTCTGTCTTTCTATTCTTCTTTTAGGTAATGTCAATCTTTCTACTTTCCTTGTTCCCCCATCTCTCTGTCTCTCTGTTTCAGACTTTGGATTGAGTAAGGAGGCCATCGACCATGATAAAAGAGCATATTCCTTCTGTGGAACAATAGAGTACATGGCTCCAGAGGTCGTCAACAGGAGAGGGCATACACAAAGTGCCGACTGGTGGTCATTTGGTGTACTTATGGTAAGAATTGGTTAATCTTTAAACAATCTTTTACTTTGATTGCCTATTTTCACTTTTAGTGTGCACTTGTGATCTTTACTCTGGGTACATTGTTGCTTTTTCTTTACTGTATCATACTCAGTTCTTAGATAATGAGCCAGTGTACTGGTTTCTTAATTTGGCTTTTTTCTGGCAGTAAAGCTGCTTAATTACTGTATCTGGCAGATTAGGTCCCATCACTTTCAGTAATCGTGCATCTGTTGGATTCTGCTTGTTTTGTTAGCCTGGTGGCTTATTTTACTAATACTGAAAAGGAGGTTAACAATCATTGACAGCTGGCAGCTACAACAGGTACCCCTATCTGCCCTTGGCTAGAATTAAGAATATACAAATATTCAAACAAACAAACAAATAGCTGAACAAAATACTCCCACTGGACTATACAGATTTTGTAAAACTGAAGACAGTACTGGAAGGAGCCATAAAATCCATAACTATGATTACATTTAATTTAAAACATTGTAATATAATCTTTGAGACAGGTAAATACCATTAAAAATGGTTCTGGAAAGCAGAGCCATGTCAGCAGCAGTGGCAGATTTATGTGCTCCATTACTCTTCAGCAGGACAAATTATCCCTTTTTCCATATTTTGATTTTATTTCTATTTTCTGGTGTTTTGATATTATGTATATCTTATATGATGTAAGTATCCAATCTACAACTAATGATGTTGTTTCTTATCACAACATGTATCATAGTATATTACATGTTTTATTTTGCTGGACAGTGGTTCTCAGTTTTAGACTGATGCAAGATTAATTGGTCAAGACTATAAAATTAAATAAAATTCACAAACATGTAAACAATTTGTTATTGGATTATTTGAAAAAATGCTCTACTGCTAGATCTACTATTACAGTATCTCTACTGGGTTTTCCTCTGAGACATGTAGGTGCATAAAACCTTTCCTAAAGTTGTTGTAGGTTTGTCACTGAGGTTGATTAAGGTCACAGATTAATAAATGCCTGCTATGTGTGTTGTAACACAGTGTTAAGTGCTGTACATTTTTATGTAAACGTATTTATTTGATGTCAGTATTAATAAAATGTATCCACTAGCAATGTTTATATTCCAGAAACAGGCTGATTGTGCGACTGAGCTCATACAACAGTGCACTCCTTTTAACAAAATATTAAGGCACAATTTAATATTTGTTAAAGTTTGTAATGTCAGCATTATCAATTCAAAGACAGTCTTGTTCATGTGCAGGGGAAGTCAAATAACTAATGAATCTTGCATTGAGCATAAATGCTTTTCCTTCCATTGGTCAGCTGCCATGTGCTCTGACAACTGATATCATCTGTTTTCCAGTTTGAGATGTTGACAGGATCGTTGCCATTCCAAGGAAAAGATCGGAAGGAAACAATGGCGCTTATTCTAAAGTAAGAACAATTCGTACTGTTATCATTTATTGTTGTTATTCTTAAAGCCTTTTATTTATGACCAACTGCTAATGGTCTAGGTCTAGATTTTGTGTGCTGTTATGTGTTACCTGTAGATAAATTGTTTAACAATGTTAATAGTCTTTTCTTGTGTTACTGATGTTTTATGTTTGTGTCTTGTTCTTCGTTTCTATGTACAAATGATGTAACAGTGGTTTACTTCATATACAGTATGTCCAGGATGAGAATGTTCTCATGACCAGCTTCCTCAAAGTTTCTGATCTACTTCCACTTTCCCTGTGCAACTGTATTTCTTTGCTCATAGTACTATAAATAATAATTCTGTTCTCAGTTAGGGTTCATTCAAGATAAACTGCTCATATGAACCTTCAATTATCAATTTCAGAATATCCCACTATACCTGAAGAAACAGAATAATAAAGTTGTTACTATGAAAACTAAGTTAAATGGATCCAATACAAAAAATGATGTTGAGATATCTCAGCATTACCAAACATCTGTGTGTGCATAAACCTGTTTCTTGTCTTGTCTGTACAGGGCTAAGCTAGGAATGCCACAGTTTCTCAGTCCTGAAGTGCAGAGTTTATTAAGAGCACTCTTCAAGAGGAACCCTGCTAATCGACTAGGTACTATATACATAATCCTTAGAAATTGACCGGCAAATATGTTTTCAGAAAAATGGTAGTACATCTACATTTTTGTGCTGCTTTGGATTACCAATTATTGAGGTCAGTTCTTACCTGGAGGGATGAAAAATGTAAGGGGCAATAAAGCTGCAGATGATAGCAGCAACCTAAAAGGAAATCAGTCATTTTTAACACTTTGCAAATCAGTTGAGTCAGTTAACATGAGACACTTCACACATACAGACTTGGGGAGCTAATGCTATTAAATCTCAACCTCCTGATGTGGTAAAATAATATTCTACAAATCAGGTTTGTTCATGGCGAACAGTAAGGTTTGGAAAATGTCACTTTAAGAATAGCAAAATTGAAGCTACAGCATGATTTTTCACAGCTTCCACAGACTTCCTATATTATGCCAATGATGTTCAATAAGCGATACCATTTATGTCACAAATGTCCAAAATCTGACTGTATTCTTGCTCTTTATATGCTTTATTTAGTTTTTAATTACTATGTGTTTTTGCCTAATAGATTAAATGATTAAATGAACAATGACATCATTCTCTCAATCTGTCTCGATGACTGATAGGTGCAGGACCAGATGGAGTGGAAGAAATAAAAAGACACCGCTTCTTTGCATCGATAGACTGGAACGTAAGTACAATTTATGAAGAAAATTCTGTAGTCAAGATGTTCAGTGCTGTTGTTTTTTCAGGGAAGGACACTATTTACAAGGGTACTATTAACTTGTGTTGTATTACACACTTGTGTACTCATTGGCATTATACACATGCTGTAAAAAAAAAAAAAAAAAGAAAGTGATCACTGACTTAGCCGAAAGTGAAACAAAGTAGGCCTGCATTTCATGCAACCTTTGTGAAAAAGGTCTGTCAGTAAATGCCGTGTCCTACTACCAACAACTACATCTGGTTGCTCATACATGCTGTATAATAATTTTATGTTTACAGTTGCTTCATGTAAGGTGGTCAGCGAGACATTTCTCATAAAATACAACAGATTTTTCCTTTCCATGTGACAAAGGTTCCGGTTTCCAGGAAGTTGTACTTCTGAGATGCATTTTTCAGATTAGTGGCATGGGTTACATTTAAAGTAATTTGAACAATAATTTGAAAAATAACAAGAACAACACATCTGAATCACATTGTCGTGACTATAGTTGTTGTATCCTGTAATTGAAACTCTGCAGCTTTTCATCCACTTCCTCAAGTGTTGCCCATAATCATGAATCATTAACCATCCTTAGTATGAGATTTTGCTAAGTGGCAAAATCCCCAACTTCCCTTTCTGCCTGTCTTGCCCAGCTTCATTCTGATTAATCCTCTTATCTATAATAGCCTTTCTCAAAGAAAGTTTGCTCATGCGCAAATGTTTTGGCTACAGACATTACCTGCTCTATCATAATTTAACTTTGACATCAACTCCTTGGACGTGCACTGCTTAAAAGGGATCATTCTTTTAACTGTAAGCACTCTTGCCCAAAGTTTCTATTCAAGTAGCGTGGCAAACATCATGCTCTGAAACTCCATTTGTTTCTGGAAAATGAAAGATATTATTGCAGCCTCTGGGTTACATGCGAGTAACATTCATGCTGCAGAAGCTTTCTATTGCCTACCCTAACAAGAGCAGTTAAATGCAACTCAATAATGTTACACACCAGCAAGAGAGAGAGAGGTTCTGTTCTCTAGAAAATCAGGTTTGATAGCCAGAAATCTGAGCAAAGTAATCACAGATTTATTGTTTTATTGATTGAACAACACAGTCTTTTAAAGCACTCCTGGTCACACTGTTGCACCCTTTTCCTTTTTATCAGAGATGTTCGGAAGGCTTGTGAAACTTGTTTATCGGCTTTCATACATAGTGACGCTCTAATTTCTAACAAAATCCACTGTTATCTTCTTTGCATGCCCACTAATCTCTGCCCTCACCACTGGCTTGCACTGTTACTCCTCACTCCATCACTACCTACTCGCCCCTGCCAAACACCACATTTTCCCATTTACAGATGGTGCTGCTGGCTTGATGTGACAAGCTATCAATAAGAGGCTTATGTTCTCCTCCACACAATGCTAATTAAATCGCTTTGCTGTATCAGGCAGAATGGTTCCTCTGTCATCCATCAGAATCTTGTTTGACTTCTTCTCTGTGATCCTTCAATCTTTCATTAATGTCTCGATCTTTGAGGAGTTTCTCTCATAAAGCTGACAAAATCTGCATCCTCACCTTCTCAGCAGCCATGCATCACAAAGAATGTCAGTTGCAAACCAAATAGCAAAAAAGAATGTGTGTTACTGATAACAGTCTCACCATAAATGCATTTTCCAATGCTGGTGGCCTCTGTTACAGTTACTTAATGTGAAACCCTGCCAGACTGTTCACAGCAGGCAACGACTGACATTACAGTGGTGACACCTGCAGGCCATACTCAGTAATACACTTAAGTAAATAAAAACACAGTACATGCATACTCTGTGTGCTATTATATAATGGGCATACAAGAGTTTGAACCTGGCATCACATTACATATCATATAGGTGTACTTTTTCATCACTGTCTATAAAATGAGGATTTTTCATTATCCATGAGTAGAGGTCAAACATTATTTCCCAATCTCATTTGGATATACGCATTCTTTATTTTATTCTCTTCTCGTCTAATTTCCTCAATTCTTTGCCCTCCCCATTAAATTTCAATGTCAGGCTGTGTCATTGCCGACTCAGTACATGTTTACATTAAAACTGTAGGATTCGTTTGGAGTGAGAGGTGAGACGAAAGTGGGCGGGACATGAACATTCATTCATTTAACTGTTGTGGAACCCAACCCATATTTCATTGTTCATACTGGATCCAGTGACTATTAAAAACAGCAATTCAATGGAAGGAAAGCAAAGTTTTGACTTTTCACTAGCTAGCTATGAGCATGACTTTTACATAATGTTGTATCTACACCAGATCATGTGTCATTTTACGGTTGAACCAGCTGTTGCCAATGAGTTGCTGATATTGATCATTGGTGTTGTTTTCTGCAGAAGTTGTACAAGAAGGAAATGAGGCCTCCGTTCAAACCGACAGTTGGAAGACCTGAAGACACTTTCCATTTTGACCCAGAGTTCACCTCCAGAACACCCACTGGTAACTAAAACATGCAAAAACACAGACATACATGGTGGTTTATTAACACACGAGTGCTTAGATAAAGAGTCCATTAACTGATGAAGGGTATGAAATGGTTGTTTACCATTTATTTACCATTTAGTTGTTGTCATAGCTGATGATGCATGCTTGCATCTGTGTTTCTTTGCCCATCCAGATTCTCCCGGCATCCCTCCCAGCGCAAACACACACCAGTTGTTTCGGGGTTTCAGCTTTGTTGCAACAAATCAAATTCAGGAGCCTAGTGTTGCTACGGTAGCGCCTTCTCGTCAGGAGGTGACCAACATTAACCCCATAGCACAGGTATATATGTCTTTAAGAAAACAGCTCATGTCCTAACTCCACATCTAATTAAATGATACACTTGCACACTGATGGGATAACAAATTAACTATGTAAATAAATCACTGAATTTATCAGCTTTATGAGTTAACTGACAGATAAACAGACTGAATAATTAAGAGATTAGCTATTTAATGAAGCTGTTATTCACTCACCTAATATTTATGACTCTGACACATTTGACTGTGACAGCTATATGAAATATAATAGAAGAGCGTGTGTCTGTCTGGTTGTTTGTGTTCCCTGCAGCATCTCCGTGGTGATGTGGCCTTCAGTGATGTTTATGAGCTAAAGGAGGAAGTTGGGCAGACAGCGACTTCTGTCTGCAGAAGATGTCTCCACAGAGTTACTGCTGTGGAGTATTCAGTGAAGGTAGTTGGCACTAAACATTTACGAAAAGTTATATATGCAATAACATTCTAATATTAACATTAGAATATATACAAAGTGTTTTTGAACATACATAAAAAGCATTTATAGCTTTTGTCATAGCATTTTCACAGTCCGACCTCAAACACACCTCCAAACCAGCAAAATGTAGTAATTACATATGCATAAGGTGGGTTAGTAATGCATTGTGGGAAAGGCAGATACAGAAGTTGCAATTATGTGTCATTCACAACGTATCCTGTGTGTTTTTGTGTGTCAGATTATTGAGAGAGCGAGGAAAGATCCATCAGAAGAGATTGAGATACTGTTAAGATACGGACAACATCCAAATATTATTACCCTGAAGGATGTAAGTGTATCACCCCCTCTCCTCACACATTTTTTTCTTCACAAACCATGTTAAATGGCAAGCAGAACTTCTTCAGCATCCGTTATTAATAAGCCATGTGTGCTTTTACCATTAGGTGTTTGACGACGGCCAGTGTGCGTTCCTGGTTCAGGATTTACTGAGAGGAGACGAGCTGCTGGACAGAGTTCTGACGGTGCCAGATTTTACAGAGAGAGATGCGTCAGACATCATCTGCACACTGACCAAGACTGTGGAATATTTGCACTCACAGGGGGTAAGACGCTGAAAAATATTTGTTGAAACCCGTAACACAAGACTTCTTGACATCATCATACATGAATGTTTACACTTGCTTGCAAAATACCGTATGTCTGTGTTCGGTTTAGGAGATTCAGTAGCAGTTTGAGCAACGTTTTGAATTTTTTTTGTGTGAGAGAGGGATGAAACTCTGAGACGGCTGCAAAAAAGCCCAGTGGTTGCAGTGAAAGTTCTGCGAGTCTATGAAACTAATTATATGTTAACTTGCTTGTCATACGTGCGTTTTTGTCTGTGTGTGTCTTTTCCTTTTTCAGGTCGTGCATCGAGACCTGAAGCCTAGCAACATTCGCTATTCTGATGACAGTGGACTCCCAGAATGCATCAGAATATGTGATTTTGGTTGTGCCAAACAGCTCAGGGCTGAGAATGGCTTATTGATGACTCCCTGTTACACAGCTACGTTCATGGCTCCTGAGGTACAGTATATCAGTAATCATAATAAGAAGTCTCTAATATCTCACCAACACTTACACAAATGAAACGGCTATCAAAAATACATTTAAAAATAATTAATCACAGAAACTAATCCCACCATGCACTCTATTGAAATTACTACTGGTTGTGTGTGTGTGTGTTTGTGTGTCCAGGTTCTGAGGAAGCAGGGCTATGATGCAGCCTGTGACATCTGGAGCCTGGGGATCCTGCTCTACACCATGATAGCCGGGTCAGTTTAAAACTACCAATGCTGACAGACTGTTGCAGTACAGTTCAGCTGTAATGTGGCCATTTTCTGCAAACGCTCCCCCTGCTGCTGTAAACAGTACGGCATGAACTCCCCTGGTGAAATAACAGTGAAGACAATAAGAGAAAATGTATTTTACCCATGTCAAATTAAAGGTTATTGCTTCTCTACAGTGGGTTTTATTGTCTCTAGGTTTTATTATGTCAGAGGTTTTAATAATTAAGTGGTTTTTCACACCAGTTGTAGATTTTAGAGCGCTCTCTATGGTCTGATTCATACTCTGTTATTGTAATTCACCCAACCTTTGAATTGCTCCCTATAATTTATTTATGTTTTTTATTGGCCAGTTTCAGTCCATTTGCCAGCAGTTCTGAGGACACAGCAGAGGAAATTCTGGCGCAAATCGGCAGCGGGAAATTCATTATCACAGGAGGGAACTGGGACCTGGTGTCAGACCCTGCCAAGGTTCAATTAAAATATTTTTGGGGGGGAAATAAATTGACATAAAATGGTTGTGTTGCTGACATCATGGTACTGGTAGTGTCTAAATATATTTATATCACCTGTGTGTGTCTGCATATGTTTAACAGGACATTGTGATCAAGATGCTCCATGTGGATCCTCACCAGCGCCTGACTGCACCCCAGGTACTATTAGTCCATAACATGACTTGGTATGCTTTATTAGGCTATTAGGTCCCCCTTGATACTAGTTTCGTGTTGATAGTTTTTACTGTAGTATCGATGACGTACACTCTGTTGATTGGAAACATTAGTAAATATATTACAGATTACATACTTTTATTAATTTATACAGAGACAATAAACAGTAGAAGAAATCATTTGACACACGCTGTAAATTCCACCATTTCCCTTATCCCACATCTACACATGTTCTGTTAACATCTGAGTTGAAGTCAGGATAGTATACATTATATACTGTATGTTAGCTTGCTGTATTGTTTATCTATCACTGTTAGGAGCCATTTTTGAAAAATACATTAGCAAATATTTTTTGCTGTGATGCCCTTTAGGTTCTTCGTCACCCCTGGATTGTAGACAGAGACCAGCTGTCTGACAGAGCTCTCACCAGACAAGATGCACTTACTGTCAAGGTCAGACCTGTGTGCACGTGTGTATACAGTAAATAGCATCAGGATATCAGACCAAATAGTTCAGTGTCTCTGTGTGTATCCATGTTACTACCTAGTTTTAAGAGAACAAAAGTGGTTTATAAAAATAGTTGGCTTCAGCTGGCAAAATCAAGATTTTTTGTCAAATGCTGTTCTCTGAGTGTGGCCTCAATGTGTGTAATGCAGTATATGTGAGTGTATGTGTCAGTATTTCTATTGCCCTGGATAACTGAGCTTTTAATGAAACAGCTGTTAGGATGTATTTGGGTTCAAAACAGAGTTCATGTCAGCATCAGTAAAATGTACTACAATGCAAAAAACTCTAATGTTTGTCCATTGGGGGGCGCTGTCCGCCACTTATAAAGTTGTTGGACAGATTAGACCAGTACTAATATGATAACATAAAGTCTCATTTTCTTCCACCAGGGGGCGCTGTCTGCCACCTACTCTGCTCTGAGGCGCTGTGCTCCTGCTCCAGTCCTGGAGCCTGTTCAGTCCTCCAGCCTGGCTCAGCGGCGAGGAATGAAGAAACTGGGGAGTCCCAAAGTTAATTCAGACCCTAAAGAGAAGGACAAGCCTCAACAATCTGAATGAAACTCAAAAGAAATTAAACAGAGACCCATATAATTAAAGAAAATATACTCTTTTTAAAAAGCACAAACCTTATTACAAAGTGCTTGTAGGCCTATAAGCTGAATGTATCCAAAAGCCTAATGACTAATGACTAAGCCTAAGCCTAATTAACTATAACAATAAAGCAGTCCACTAGCGCTGGCATCAGGATTAGCTTCAGTTCACTCAATTCAAAGTGTAAATTTTAAACCTTTTACATTTTAAAATAATCTGATACTGTGCGATATAACATCCATCATGTGCACCTCAAAACCCAGTGGCTTGAAGAAGTCGACTATTATTATCCTAAAACTAACCTAAAATTCTTCATTGTGATCACAGAAGGTTTAATTCATGCATTAATCATGCAGATTGCCTTGTACGATCCTTCAGATGTCCATCAGTTGTCCTGTGGAAATTACAAGCTTAATTTGAAAGCTGCCCTTAATTTTGATTGGTTGAAAAAACATCGGTCTAAATTTTATTATACTCACTTTAATTGTAAGCCTGGCTCTCAGACAACTATCCTCATAGTTTGGTCATGGCTATGAAATTGCAAGGAATTCAAAGCAAACACATGGACATGTACTTCTTTTTGGTCATACATGGCAGAATACAATTAGAGCTGTAGTGCAATATACACAGACAAACTGTTACCTGCCTTGATCTATAGCTAAAGTAGCTCCAGCAGCTGAAAGTGGGACACCAAAATCAGAAAAAGCAGTATTCAGTGCCACAAACAACATGCCAAGTAGTCAGTTTACTTTTGTTTTCATATTCAGCACATACATGTATGTCACCAGGAGTTCATGGACAGCCAACATTAATACCGTTTCTAACATTAGATTTACGTTAGAATAACATCTATTTGAATGAGGCACTGTCGATCAGATTATAATTTCCCTCCAATCAATCTTCTGAATTCTACAGAGTTATGCATGTTAAAAATGTAAATATCCTACCAAAGGGAATTATTACTTAAGTTAACAATGCAACTGAAGTCTTATTGTTCATAATATGCTTAATAATTTTACTGTATGTGTTGCTGTCTTCCATAAATGCAGCCTTTGACTCTTATAAAATGTATTGTTAAATGTATCACTACTGCACTTCCCAGATCAGATGGATCAGTGAGCTATGAAGGTATTTATGTTGAACGTAGTTTGTTGTGTTTTTTCACAACATATTCAAAATGTTATTTGGCTTTAGAGGAGTCACAGAGGTAGGAGAACCTGGGGAGCATCATGTGGCTCTCATAGCAAAACTCTGCAGCCTATGCTACTTTGTATTATTAACTCTGCGTTCAGTGTGATAGTTCATCTTTCTGTGTGTGCTCGAGTGTGTCAAGTAGCTGCCAGTAGGCTTCTGTTTGCTGTTAGTGTCTGAAAGCCAAAATGTTTGGGAACCACTGTGTCAGAGGATTGTACATACTGTCTTTTGCGGTACAGTTACAGTGTTGTACAACTCACCAGTAGGAATGTAGATTATAATAATAATAATAATAATAATAATAATAATAATACTCATACTTACTGGTCAGAGGTAAAACAAAACATATTGTGATGTGTAACCAATAAGCGCTGTAGCAGAGATACAGTAATTCTGTACATATAATGTTTGCAGATACACAGACTGTATGTGTTATCATGCATTGCACAACTGTAAGAGGCGGAGCTGGGACTGATGCAACTATGCTCATGCAGATAAGGTTGTAGATATTGTGTTGTACAACCGTAAGTTCGAGGTAAAGCTGTAAATATTGTTTACTAATTTAGATTGTACATACTGTCGTGCAAAACCACCAGTAAAGAGGTTAGATTGTATATATATATAGTGTTGTACAACTACCGGCAAACAGTAAGACTGTATATATTGTGTTTGCAGATATATTGAGATTGTACATATTATATTGTGTTGTGCATCCATTGCTCAGAGTGTACATATTGTCTATACCTGGCCAATCACTGAAGTTATTGGCTGGAATGCCAAAGTTTTACAAATAAAGGAAAAGAACGGATATAGCACTGAAATTAGTTTATTAAATCATATTTATGTACAGGCATGTGAAAATGTATTTTAAACATTTACCTGGAGTTCTTAGCTAAAGATTAACAAAGTGTATCAGAAATTAAATTTGCATTCCTACATAACAATAGGCCTTTTTCACAGCAGATGTTTTGACTTGTCATCATAGGAAAAGCACAGGTGTTAACATGAACGATGGCTCTCTTCCATTCAAGTGTCCCAGTAAGCCATGACAGCGAGCCAACATGCACAATACCAGGACCCTGAAACCGAAGCAGCTAAATGGAATTTAGCCATTTTCTTACTATGGCATGTCAGAATGTCATCTGTGTAAAAGATGTATTAGTACAGTGCAATATTCAACATTACATCCTGACAAAAGTCAAATTTTGGCTCCTAAAAGATTTTCCAAAGCTTATAAGATGTAATCAAAGCTGTTTGAGCATAGTAGAAAATACATTATGAGGGGTGACATGAGGCAAGAAAATTAGTTAAAGATTGTAGGTATAGTTTAAGACAGGCACAGATAAATAGACATGTAACACTAAAATGCATTTATGTATAACAAACTAATCAATCTTTAAAATTCTGTTATGTACAATAACATCCAATTCTGCAATATGAAACAAACTTTATGAAAGGTGTCACACACATTGTGCTCAGTCCTGTGCAGTTGTCACGTCAATGTAGTTTTCTATACAATACGCAGGATCGCACCTAAAAGAAACCGTCTCCAAATGTGGAGACTTATTCTAATTTCACACAAAAACTCCTTGATACTGATGAATGTTGTGAAATACTATAGAATACTTTCAGCTTCCTTGACTTGCTCTGACTTGACTCACCACAAAATAGCAACAAGATGAAGATATTATTTCGAAATAAACAGTTTTCCATTTGAAAATTCAGCCAAATTGTATGCGTTAAAAACAAAACAAGAGAATGATAATAACTAATAATAGTGGAGGAAATGTTTATCATTTGCTTTGTCTTTGATTAGTGTGAAATTACAGTTTTAGGTAGTAAGAGTTCAGTTATTTGTCTTTCTCTCTATCCATTATAATGTAGCAGCAAGCGCTTGTCAAAGCCACTAGATGGCAACCAATCACAGCCTATGCTCTCACTCTCTCTTTCCACTTCTTACCAGAAGTTGTCCCTTTAGAGCCATAATCCCTAAAAAAAAAAGAAAAAAAAAAGAACGCTTTAATTTATATCAACCACCAGGCTCACACTCTGTTCCATAAAAGCTTTTAGCAGGCGCTGAGCTGATGTGTCAGGTGGGTGTGGCAGGCTCATCAGCCCTGACATTTAAGTGCAGTAGTGCTCAGAGCAAAAGGGATTGCAGGTTATGAGTAGATACAGATGACAAGCCCCCCTGCGAAGATGATTGCAGTGGAGTGACAAGAGGAGACCAAACAACAGATAGAGGAAGGAGAAGGTGTCGGGAGGGGAGAGATGAAAGGCAAAAGAAAGAAAAAGAGCTTTGAGAAACAATAACTCAACCCAACAATTACAGCTTTGTCAGAATTTATATTATCTTTCATAAAAATGGAATTTTCTCATCTTATTACAACTCAGTATAATGTCATTATATGTTATTGCAAGTTAATATTGCCACACTTGTGTAGCTTCAACACATCATTTAAATCTTACTTTGATGTACAAAAGAATAGTTCTAGTGTCAGGGTTTGCGTCGGGCCATCCTTTTACCAGACAGCTTCAGGTCCTCGTAATACCAAAGTGTCCTTGAGCAAGTTATTAGGATTAATTACCCCCTCTCTGGAAGAGCTGTTCTGTAACAGGACTTCCTACAAAGGGGAGAAAGTGAAAAGACATTTAGATTTTCAGCACATGGAAGGTGCTCTTCTGCAGAGCAAGTGACAGTGCTGCTCAATATTCAAGGCAAAGACAAAACACCATCACATCAAGTGAAGAAATGTTTGGCAGCAATCTGTAGGCAGTTATCCCAGTGATTAGCTGACCGTGTGCAAGAAGTTTGACATGGAGTAAATGTATTTACTCCACAACCTTCAGCTCATCATCTGGAACACATTTCAATTTGAAATACTGCAGAAGAGATACTGTCATACTGTCGTCACTGTAGAGTAGAATATGTAGAATATTGTCGAAAATGAAGGAAAAAGTACTCATGACTGCATCCAACATACAGGAGAAAAGGGTACTAAATATCACTAAAGAAAACACTTGTTATTTTTATCACAAGGATGGCATGATTAACGTTATATTACAGGATTAAAGACGCTTATTTTGTATTTTGAGATCAACGGAGCACTAAAAAACTCTGATGTTACAACATTTGCACATGATGAAAAATAAAAATATTTTAAAGTAGCATTGAATTTATCACTTGACTACTGCTGAAGACAATATTACTGGACTATTATCAGTGCTTAATCAGTTTTTTTGTCTTTTCCCTGAAACACTTCACTTCAGACATCAATTTATATTTCAAATAACCTTTTTTTGTTAAAACAGATGAGAGATGATTTCCAATGTTGCTCGTTAATTTATGAGCAAAGCGATTAGACGTAGTTCTGTGCAGAAAGCAGAGCCATCTAGTGGAAGGCCATTTCCAATTTAACATTTTCTGTGACGGGAAAAACATAAAACATTCTTAATATTTCACATTTAGTTATGGATGCCACAGAGTGTTGATGTATCTCTTGTCATATTGGCAAGTTAAAGATGGATGCAGATAAAATAAATAAAAGAGCAGATGATATTAAATTGGCCTTTAAATGTAAGACGCAAACACTCCCTCGTGTCTCTGTATCTGTTCCTCTTCTGCTCAACATTCCTCTTGAGTTGCAAAATAGAGTTCTGAAGACAAGCGACATACACACTCTGACAGGGATGGAGATCCCACCACCTATGGCACTAACCCGTGCACACACACACACACACACACACACACACACACACACACACACACACAGAGGGAGAGACCCACTGACACCCTGTGGCACTACAGCTAGACCTGCCACTCGGACGTTCACCGAATTAGACGGACAAATCTCTAACAGACGGCTCCTGACAAAGAGATTATCACCATGACAGGAGAAGTGTGTCCAGCTGTGGGTGGCGGAGTTTACAGCAGGGAGATGGGGGTGGGGAGCGAACTCTTTGTACATTCACACATTTGGCTCTTCTCTCTCACCATACCAGCGCTCAGAGTCAAAGTCAAACTTACTTCAGTCTCTACAAGATAGGACTGTATGTGTGTGCACTGATTGTCCATCATATGTATGTGTGTGTCTGAGAAAAAGAATCGAGACACACACACACACACAGTAAACACTGACATGGAGTTAATTTACTGTGTGTCAGGCCAAAGGATGATTTACTCTACGAGAGAATGGTGTATGAAAAAACATGACTGTGAAGTATTGTTGGTTAAAAGAAGGTGATAGGTGGAAAACTTGAGGAGCATATGTGTAACTAGAGGATGTTGTGAGATCAGAATAAGACATTTGAGATGTGCAGGAGGTTGCTGGAGCTTCTGCTACCTGCTATCATACTGTGCACAGACACATGCAGACAAACCAAATTAAAGTGTATCTCCACCCTCAGATTCAGTTAGAACGCTCTCTCCCAGCAAAATTTAAAAATGCAACTAGTGAGGAACAACTGTAGGAGGCATGGCCTCGTGGCTACATAGTGTGTGGGACATGGGGGAGACTGACTGACACCGATTAGAGTCTCTTTTTATATAAATTTCATGACATAGAGAAGTCCAAACCGGTTGACTATGTCAGCATTGGCCTCGCAGGTTCAGGGATGATTTGAAACAGTACATGGCGTGTTGAGCCATTTTAAACCCATGAAATGCCGATTTTTATACATTTGGTAAGAAATGTCAATATCAACACCAGCATTAATGTGTTTCACCACAGTACAGTCATAGCATTTAGTTTACAGCTCAAAAAACACATTTAAGTGTTCAATACATCTTTAAGCATTTTCCTGGATTAAACTGAACTTCTAATGGAGATTCTACGTATCATATTTCAATTTGAAAAAGCCTAATGGTTGTGGGCTGAGTCAGAGAATGAAAATAATTACCATAAATATAATTAACTGGCCCATGGGTGTGGAATTTGGCCTAAATAAATAAATGATTACCTATGGAGCTAACAATATTTGCCCAGGATTAATTTACATGTTTGTCCAGGGGCATCATAGTAAAGCCTGTTAATGCCCGTTTTCTGAAAATGACGTGTTAACGCGACAGAAAATGACACGTTAATGTGTGGGAAGGAAGCAGTGAGTATACAAAGACAATTGGTAGCAACAGAAAATGTTTGACTTCTGGTTGGCAAATGTCAGGGTGGTATCAAGTGGGTCGTATTTCTCCACCTGTTCCTGTCCCCAGATACTCATTTTGATTCTCCTAAGTGGAAGAAAGTCTGACACTATGATTACTGATATAATCATAGTGTCATATATATAATCATTTATATTACTAATATAAATTAGCACTTTATCCCAGTTTTCAGACTTAATATCATGACTATCGTTTTGATCTATCACAGGGGAAATGAACACGTCAGATAGATTTTATATGGAATGCCATTTGCGCGTATAACCTCTTAGATGTTCCGTGTTTAGATGAAATTAAAATGCGTGTTAACATGTAGAGTTTGGTCATGTTAACACGCTTTATTTTTACATGTTAACACAACAAAAAATGATGTGTTAACACGTAGAGTTTGGTTGTGTTAACATGCTATATTTTTACACGTTAACGCAACAGAAAATGACGCTTTAACATGTCTTTTCTGGTTGTGGCCAATGAGGGACCTTGAATCAAGGCACTCATACATATTCATGAGGAGGTTTGCCTGAGATAAATCTCAGACTTCCTTTCTTTCCTTTCTCTCCTTTCAAAATGAGACGTCTTAAGGGGTTGCAAATCACATGTAGGTACAAGGGAACAAGATGTGAAGTTAGGGAATAAATGATCATTCTGTAGTCCTTAATAATAAAATAGGTACCCAGTAGTTAAAAAAATACCTACAGTATATATTATTTTTTAAGCTCCCACATTGTTAGCCCTTTATTCCCTAACTTCACATCTTGTTCCCTTGTACCTACCTGTATGTATGAGTGTGTAATGTACTGGTTGACTGTTAGTATAAAAAATGACACTGTACATTGGGAAGAATTATGCTGTACATTGTGGGCCGTAATCAAAAGCTTACACTGACTAATAGTCAAAACAGAAGCAAATGAAGAAATCATCTTCAACACTTTTGACAACACACTCATCACATTTAAAAAAAATGTTGCAAATAAATGAAATACAAGCAAATCAATGCAAGCAAATTCAGAGACACGTTCTCCAATTTGAAAACATATACATGACATTAAGAAACACATTGCAAATACTGAAATTTTAAGTAAAAACAAAAATGACAACCAAAAAAGTCAACCACAACACAATGGAAGTTCCTGGGGACACTAAAAACTGATGAACAAACTAGCAATTAATAAATGGCTGTCGCTAGGAGTATGGCTACTATCTTTAGTAATATCAGACTCATGAAATCACAATGTTGAAACTAAAATAAAATAAAATGTATGAGTTGCATGTTGTGTTTGCTGTATTTGCAGTGTCTTTCTGTGTGACACATACAGTATGTTGTACCTTCTTCTAAGTGTTGTCTAAGTGATGAAGATGTTTTCTATATGTGCATGCTTTTGCACTGAGCTGTCTCAGCCACCAAACAAGGGCCACAACTGCACACTTTACCCACATCTGTGGTCCCTGTTTTTTGTGGCAAGTCTGTTCCTCAGAATTACATTTTACAAATAAGAAGGAATGAACAAGGTACAGACAAAATCAAGAGATAAAAACAAGAAAGACGAGACAAATGCCCATATATAGATAACATCTACAGTTATCTGTTTCACTGTGACTATTTTTTAAATTTAACCATTTAACTGTGATTGCAAATGTGTAAATCTACAAAAACGGATGGGTTCAGAATTATCTTTATTTCATTAATAATTTATAATCACAAAATATTTGAACAAGATTGCCACCAAGATTTGCTCTAATTGCATAAAGGTACCAAGCAGCCACTGTGGATGAAATGGTTGATGGGACACAGTTTGATATTTCCTGACACAGTTTTGAACAGACCACAAATTGCTGCAATAATGGTGATATAATCATGTAATCCAAACACAAATACACTCACAAGTCAAAGGTGCCAGTGGAGGATAAGTGAAGCTCTGCAGAAAGTCAATTAATCTTTTCAGTGGTCCCCCCTTCCCTCCACCCTGCTTAAAAGCTTCATTTACCTCCTATGGAGAAGAGATAGAAACACCATTAGTGAGATGATGGCAGGACTGGAAAGGGGAAAGGAGAATCTCACAGTTGGATGAGCTGAAACAGTATAGGCCCCCATCTCCTCAAAAAGTGTGTGTGCGCGAAAAGGCAAGAGCATCTTCTGCATGGGTGAGCTCAATTAGTTTCTATCTTGATTATCAAAGGTAGTGGTGTACAACTTTTAAGGCGGAAGTGTGCCTCAAATCCTGGGGATGGCAAAGGGTGGGCTGACCTGCAGAGTCAAGTAAGAGGTGGACTGATAACAGGGGAGATGTGGCTGAGGGGGTGTCTGCTGCAGAGAAGTGCCATGCAAGGTGTACATTAGGGGATAAGACCCCAACCAGTATTTCCATATCCAAGCTAATGTCTGTGTGCATCTGTGTGTGTGTGTGTGTCGCATGGGACCCCAGCTGGATAAATGATATTCATGTGTGTTTACATGCACACGTTTGGGTGTGTGAAATGCCAGTGAGCATATAGGCTCTGCTTCACTGAGCTCGGCTGGCTATTGGAGCACAATTGGGGGTCTCTCTGTGTGAAAGAGGTCAAAACACAATCACACACACACACACACACACACACACACACACACACAGAGAGAGAGAGAGAGAGAGAGAGAGAGGCACAAACACAAATAAGGAAGTTTGGCTGAATACTCAAGACCCCGATAATCAAACAGTATGCAAATCAGAGAGTTCCTTTTCCATATGAATGTCTGAGTTAGAATAAGTCACACTATGCATGCTATTGAAATTCATGCCACATATATATCACAATATTGTTGAATTTTTTTCTATATTTCTTGACATTTGAATTCAAGTCACCTGAGGTCATAAGTTTTAAAATTATATAGGCTAAGTCAAGGTGCAACATGCTCTCTCCTCTCCCCGCTGATCTCAGCAGGGTTTTACTGCTAAAGGAAGGTCACGTCGAATCAGTAGGCAGAGAACGGACAAAAATACCCAGGGCTGAAGACATGAAGACATGAAGGGGTAACTACAGGCGGGAGGCCCCGTCTCCATCTTCTTAATTACAAGGAGCTTCAAGTGTCGACCCTGAGGACAAATACAAGCCAATGACATGCGTGCCATTCAATATGTGCTCTATTACGTGTTTCGTGCCACTCAGACTCCTTCAGAGGATAACAGACCCCAGGCTTCAAACTGTCAAATTGTCAAACTAATCACTTAGGAGTCTGTTAACAGCACCAAAGAATAGCTATGCTTCTTTTTATGTGAGTATGGCGCTGTCTCTACATCTCCTGCCATGTGAATGTGTGTGTGACTCAATGTGCCTGTGTGCCTGTTTGCACTAGTCTAGTGTGTAAACAAATGTTTTGTCCCAGTTAACTAGGTCCCAGTCGGACCAAACCTATTTGGCATTGGTCCGCTGATGCTGGTGTGCATGCGTTTGGGTTGCGGCAATATATATGCGGGCATATGTGTGTGTTGTGAATGTGGCAGCCGGGGGGATAGCATGCTGCTGGCTGCTGACACTGGGCCTGTCTGCCTGGTGTGGCCCTTTCTGCACCAGTAGAGCTGGCACTGCCTCTTGCCTCTGCCCAGCCGATTCTCAGTGCGCCAGCTGGGCGCTACCAGGAGAGGCCCTGCAGAGAGAGGACGCAGGTCAGCCGTGACAGAGGGATACAGAGAGAGAGAGAGAGAGAGAGAGAGAGAGAGAGAGAGAGGTGTGGAGTAAATACAGATACAGAGCATACTGGGAGAGGAAAGTTATGGAGGGATTGCATGCAAAGGATAGAAAGAAGACGGCTGCAGTTGCAAGACAACCCCATGAAATAAGTACTTATTTTTACACTTAATGGAAGTACCATCATTAGGACCATCTATATTTTTTGTTTTTTTTTGTTTTTTTAACATTGCACCTATGTTTTAATTGGTAACCCCTCCTTGAGAAGGATGCTTACTGTAAATGTACTGCACCGCACTGCAAATGTGATAAGGAAAGTGAATTACTAAGGAATTACAAATGTGGCAAAAAAAGTATATGATTATTTATCCCAGCTGAGGTCATTTAAAACATTTATGGTATTACTTGTTACTTCTCAAGGGCTCCACCTACACTGTATCTGTTACAGTTTAAACTGCAGAAAACCTTGCATATACTGACAATTTCTATCAGCAAATTTCAGGTTCGGTTGTTTACTTTTAGGAATTAAGGTTAAACATTTTGACCAATTATTACTTAGAGAATCCTCACCTATATGTAAATAATGTACACATCACTGAGTTTACTTTTATTTTATTTATTAAATAATGACTTTTCACAAAACCTTATTTAAACATTTGTTACTACTGTAATCCATTGAGTGGTAGTTTGCCAAATTAGTTAATTTAATTTAAAATGTAACTACTGCAAGCATTGTAGACCTGCTGTGGGTCGAACCTGTTATACACACACACTTTCAGTGTTCACTTACAGGATCGCTGGATGCATTAAACAATGTAAATAAAAAGAAAGTGTAGATGAGAAGATTAGCCACAGCAGCTACAAACACCCAACATGATAAAAACGTGAATATTAAATCCTGGTGAGAGAGAAGCATTTTGTTTTTCGTTGTTGACGTAAATTTTGTATTTTTAAATGGAGTCAAACTTGTTATTAAAACCTGCAATAGATACACCTGTTTGTCCAATCCTGCTGTACACGGACTGGTAGTTAGACTGTCGGGCTGGGTAAATGAGCATTACGTGAGTTGAATTTGGCCCCTGAAAAAGATGTCTTGTACTGTGCAAAAATAATTTGCTCCCTTTAACATGTTTATTCCAGTTCTATTATTCAATTAGGCAAATTTCATGTCAGCTCTTCTGTTTGCATATTTGTCGCCACCTTGCAGCCTGCAGCGAGGTGGGACAAATGAGGAGAAAGCTACTATTTGTAAAGGACTAAAAGATGTCAAGATTAAAATTTTTCAGATTGTAGCTATGAAGGAATTATGCATCCTATTGTTCCGTTTTCAAATTATTAAAAAAAAGAAGTAAAGTAAGACACATGAGCTCATTTGGTGCTTGGGAACACCTCAAGAGGAGTCAGGCTCTGTGTTTCTTAGATTGCTCATCCATGTGCAAAGAACACTTTTTTGCAATGTACAGTGATTAGGGGAATTAGAGACCTGCTTAAAGAAATCACTGTGTGTGTTCTTCCACCAGGAAATATGGTTGTGGCACTGTACAGTGTCAGACTGACAGTGGGCTGTGTGACTTTTTCATGTAAGGAGAGACGCACACTGCTCCTCGCAGGCAGAAAGTGAAACAGTTTTTCTTTGCTTTTAACATAGTTATTTAAACTAACTTTAAATTATTTTCAATTTATTGTATCAATGAATTTTATTTTTCACCAATTTCACATCATAAATTAGTAGAGCATATAAAGTCATGTCTTAAAATTGCCAACTTACTTTTAGCTACATCTTGCATATGCACTTTTGTAAGAGGAAGCATGAACCACTTACAGGATGGCGTACCATTCATTCTCAGATCTTGTGTTCTTTTTTTTTTTTTTTACAGTTTTTTTCAATCCCTGATAGCTCAGCCAATATTATACATAAATATTTCATTCACTGGTCTTCTTAACAACACATCTTTTTAAGTCAGTGTAGTCTGCTTGACTGCAATCATGTGTGGTTCCCCACAGCCAATGTTTGGCTAAAGGCACACACTAAAAATGTATCCAGTACAGCCACACACTATTTTGTGAAATGAGCAAATTACTCAGAATTACATGAATATCTGTCACAAGACAATAGCTTACACCATGAAATCCTTTTCACATTTATTACATTTGGATAGGAACTTTGGTTATGGTTGGGTGACGTTTATTTGACTACTTCAAACTTCTCTCTTGTGTGTCATGTGTCCTCTACAGAATACTTTTAATGTTGCATTATTTGCATTTTAGGATATGAAACTAATTTCCTATGTGTGCAGACTTTATTTTCAGGTAAAAAAAAAAAGTCTTAAACTTGGTTTGACCCTAAGGTGGAATTGCCGTTTGACCTTTAAAATTTTACCTCTTTGATATTTTACTTTTGGAAAGTTCCACTGCTAAACTCCTTCAACAACAGCCACAGAGACTTTATCCCACATCCAAAAGGGATGGAGGAACACATCTGACTGAGAGGGGAAACTGACAACAAGGAAAAGACAAGTTAGAAAGTTTTTTGGGACAACATACAGTATCGATGCCAAATACAGTACATGTATGTAACCCTGCTGACTTAAAGGATAACAGCTGGTCGCTCACACTTCTACCGTCACAGCTCCATGCTGTCCTGTAGCTCAAAGCCCAACTGTGCTGGCTTTGACATTGTGGAGCTGCAGGGCCGTCCTTTAAGCACCGGAATCAATGGAGAAGTTATTACACCAGTAAGAGCAAAGGCCCCAAACACCCTCACCTCCCTTCTCCTTCTGCTCCTACCCTCCTGCCCCACCACAGACACTCTCTGAACACCCCACTGTAGACCGCGCCTTCTCCAAAGCGGCCTCTCTCCCGCCCCCTTCTCCACGGGCCCTGGGTCTCTGGCTGGGGCAGGCTGGCACAGCTGTGCCGGGAGCCGTGCTGTCACAAGCAGTTAGGGTGACAGCCACTCACACTTCATAATGTCCCTCTCACAGGTCACCGAGCGACAAGCTGGGTCACCTCGCTCCAGCAGGCAGCCCCAGGGGAAGCAGAGTGCCCCCCCAACCACCATCTCTCCATCAAACCACCCCCCACCCCTCCACCCCCTATTGCCCATAAAAATTGTGAGAAAGGAGGGGGCAGGTGGAGGGGAGAGGTGCTCTATTGTGCCAGGCTGGGCTACAAGAAGCTCTCCACACCGGAGACTATGCCAGGGTCACGACCAGGGTGGGCATGCCACTGCTAGTTCCTCTGATACAGATGATGCTGGCAGTGTGGGTTAGGGTCAGTGTGAGCTGCTTAGATGGTAATTGTAGACCTCAGAGGAATATGATGATGTACTGCCACTCTTTATACTGTAGGTCTTTAGGTAATGGTGTGGAATGCAGTGAAAACAGCTGTCATACAATCATGTCGTACAATACAGCTACATTAAAACTAAATGAGATCAAATGCAATAAAAAGCTGTATTATTTAAACATCATTACAGGAGGATTTCTGTCTTAATATTGGATTTGATTTTCTTGTCACCCTCCATATGGGTGAAGGGATGGTATGAACTTGGTAATGGCCATAGGAGAGCACCATATGCTCCTGACGTCTGCCATCCAACTGTCATTAATGTGCATTACCTCTGCTCTTAACCACATTGTGAAGTCTAATTTGATAGCAATACAGGACTGAACTGACAACATTAAGATTCACATTAATGGGCTCACAGTGACGGTCTCTCTAATTGGTTTGCCATTTTCACCTAATGCATAGCAGGTCATTACTATTAAAACTGTCTATCTGAATATGTCACTTTAATTAAGTGGCTGGCCCTTAATGATTCTTAGAATATCTGTAATATTAAATTACCTTTAAATGAAATGGTTTCTTGTCTTGAAATATGCGAAAATAGATTTAAAAATAAGAGTTTAGAGAGGTGTATTGTATGCATAGAGAACTGCACAGAAAACCAGGGAATAACAACTATATACGGTGTGTTGTTCACGAAAGTGTTTTCCTTCTTTATGCGCTAACAAACGTCAAGTTAAGTATGTGAATTTGGGGCCAGATAAGCTAATTGGATGCAATGCCTGCAGTTGGCGTCAGCTGTGAGTGAGAGGCCTCATACCTAATTCCCGTTATTCAAACAGTCACACCCTGAGAGCGGTTAATTCACTGAAGGTGCATACACACCCACTGAACAATGTGTAGCAATTAATTTCGCTCTCCCTCCCACATCTGGCGCTTCGGTGTGACCCTGCCTCTGCTGTGTTGTGTCGCTCAGGCTAGGCAAGCCTTCGCAATTTCACACGTAAAGGACTCCAATGAAACGTGACAAGAATATGTGGCATTGTTAAATTGCATTAAAGAGTTTAAAACAGTAGACCTGTGCCCCCCCTGCTCCCAAGAAAACAAAGCAGTAAATGTGCTTAAATGCTCAGTGACGAGACATGACATAATGTAATACGCAACTAGGATGCGTTTTCACAAAGGGGAAAATTTCATCATGAGGCCCGATCCCATCATGATAAACACCTCAGGAGAGAGAGATCAACTTGATGCCACAACAGGAGTCGCGCCAAAGGGACTGTCAGGCCTCTCTGGGTCATGCATCAATATCTCCCAATTTATTTTGTACTTACTGTATTCACATTAGCCTCAGAGTGACGGACAGAGTGAATCTGAGAACACTGAAAGTTCAACATTAGCCAGAAACGCAATTACAGCTGAAACGCAATTAACTGATTTACTGAGCAACAGAAAATTAATCAACAACAATTTTTCTAATCAATTAGTCATTTAAGACATTTATCAAACAATGATACACTTTCATTCTTTTATCTTCTCAAATGTGAGGATTTGCTTTGTTACTGTGTTTTATATGAATATAAATTAAAAATCTTTGGGTTTTGGACTGTTGATTGGACGAAACAAGAAACGCTCAAGACGTTAAAGGTACTATGTGGAGTTTCTGACCACTAGTAGCACTACAGAGCAAAAGTTTTTATGAATGAGTCCCCCCAATTTGTTTGTACTGGCCATGTGTATAAGCATGCTTGCGACACAATATACAGTCCGTCTGTCTGTATTACACTTTTTGCTGCCTGACAGATGGTGGTGGTAACATGCAAAGAAGTCTAGCAATGTGCCAACAAAGGCAGTAAAGAAGACTGCTAACTTGTAAACATGGAGGGAAACGAATCCCGATTTAAAATATTTTTTTTAAAAATCGTCTTTTGCTAATGTTTTATTAGGAAGGAAATGCATTCAACACATTTGTTTGACCTCAATGATACGCTCAGTGTGTTTTGGTGAGAAACAATAAATGTAAGCATAACTTTTCATTGTTTAAAAGATAACTCCATAGTGCACCTTTAACTTGGGCTCAGGAATTGGATTGTGATGGGCCTTTTTCACTGTTTTTGGACATTTTATCAACTAAATGATTAATCAAAAAATCAAGAGTAATCGATAATGAACATAATATTTGAATGCAATAGTCTACTGTTGTAGACAGCACAGGCACCTTGAGTATTCTGCAGCTAACAGTCAGCTCATCTGTTGATTTTGAAGTCCACATTTGCTTTTCATATTTACTTCTTTTCCTTTGCCCAGTACACACCATCCCCTCTTCTGCACCACCTCTTACTCTCTCTCAGTGCCACTGTGCCAGTCACACTGCTCTAGGGCTCTGGAGATATTTCAAACATATCTGGGAAATCAATCTTACAGCAAACTGAAGGAAAACATCGAATGTCATTGAGCAATAAGTATGAAGCCTGTCAGAGGTGGAGCTGAGAGCTGGGCCTGCGGCAAGTTAGGCCTGCCAGTGTCCCAGTGAGAAGCCTCGTCAGCTGGGCCCCCTGCCTCTTCACACACACACACACACACACACACAGAGACAATTTGAATGCAGTTTATGCTGTTACGGCATTTTCCCTTCACACCCCTTCCACCTATGTTTACTCTCTTTGGGATCTATATGTCCCTAAAATACAATTCTCATATTTTCTGTTTTTTTTTTTTCTGTTTTTTTTCTCCTTATCAAATCAAATTATGAAAATAAAGTTGCTGGGCATTAATCAAAGACATACAGAGTATTAAAATGCTAAATGTGAAAAAAGATCGGGGATAAACCATTGATGGAGGCAGGACATATGGCTGTACAATAATTAAATTAGGACTGCAATTATCAATTATCGATTAATCTGACAATTATTTTCTTAATTGATTAATTGTTTTGTGACAATCTATTACAATTTGTCTACATTGTCCAAATTGCTTGTTTTTGTCTGACCCAAATGATATTCAATTCACTGTCACAGAAGACCAACAAACCAGCAAATACTCACATATGAGAAGCTGGAATCAGTCATTTTATTTATTTTTTGGGGCATTTTTGCTTAAAAGATGCCACAAACAAAATTGTTGCTGATTAATTTTCTGCTGACTGAGTAATTGATAAATCAACTAACTGTTCCAGCTTTAAATGAAATAAAGAGTTTTGTCTCATGTCAGCATTGGAAACAGTTCATTCTGTTGAACATCATTATTTTAGATGTAATTTAGCACAAACATTTGCAATATTTGGGATATATACTGATACGTGATATTGTGATATTGATTTTAACTATTTCACACAGCCCTGACAGGACACTGTGTCACAAAAAAAATTCACATGCTCTGAATATATGATAGATGTCCTCTAGTACATGGTTCAGGGTTATCCTTTACATCTAGCAGAGGCACGCAGGCAGTTACACAGACATGGAAAACAGAAAGATGGATTTCAGGAGGCAGGAGGGGAGAAGGGCAGGAGAAAGGGAGAGACCGGGTCCAGACAGACAAGTGAAGGGAAGCAGAAGTTGATGAAACAAGATGTCACCATTGATGGGTCATTACACCCAAGTAAGCATGGGACACTAGCTGGGCCTGTACTGACCCCCCTCTCTTTTTCTCTCTTTTTGTCTCCCTCTCTGACAAAGAACTACAAAATATGCTATTGCCTCAGTTTCTCACTATCACTTTTTAGGCTCTGTGGTGATTATCCTCACGGTACAACAAATCACTGCAGTTCAGTGTCGCAGCACTCCTAATTGGCCCTCTTATATCCACATGCACATGTGTTTACATCTCCAGGTCAATTGAATTAGGGTTTATAATGAGCCTGGGTGCTGAATATCCAACTCAGCTCAGCACATTGAGGCATAAACCGGCACAAATCAGGTGAATCCGGTTAAGAGTGTTTACACTTTACGGCACATGCATCCAGTATTTGTGTCACAGTCCCTTGTTGCACCCATCCTGTTGCTCATTATCATGGCTCCAAGCCTGCATGAAGATCAGGGCAACGGCGTCTATGATGCCACATCAACGGGTCGAGGATATGAGATCAAAAAGCGACACTAATCTACAAATCCCTAGTGTGAGAGTTTAATAGTAAAGCTCAACCATTATTTGTTTTAAAGCTTACTCATTATTTGTCGACTATATGCAAACAATGTTCATATCACACAGCCACTGACCACATCCCAGAGATGAGCCAATTAGAACTTGAGGGTGCAGAAAGTGAGATGTTAATATATGGAAGAACTTTAGGCGCTAGTATTCAAAAAAGTGTCTGGATTCGAGTGTGTGAGGCATGAATTAGTGATCTGTCAGTGATTTAGAGCGATAATGAAATGTTTGTTTCTGTTGATGGACAGAGGAGCCTCGATAAGCCCTGTGATGTGAATATGACAGTGGGATAATGATTTAATGGTCTTAAGGCTGTTCAGTGGCAGGGAACAGAGAGGTCATCGTTTAAGTAACAGAACACGAACAGATAGAGTCACTCGACTGTGAAATGTAAGGCTTTATGTGTGTTCACTGTCTTGCTTCAGCTACTCGTATGTTATTCTCATTGCACAGTATAATGAACAGCCCTACTAGAAAGAAGCCAAATATTACTTACTTAAATA
Organism: Maccullochella peelii; assembly: GCA_002120245.1. Taxonomy (NCBI): domain Eukaryota; kingdom Metazoa; phylum Chordata; class Actinopteri; order Centrarchiformes; family Percichthyidae; genus Maccullochella; species Maccullochella peelii. Next base: position 73,423 of record LKNJ01001435.1, read on the forward strand.
TAATCAAATTGTCTTGTATCGAGCAAAAAAATCTGCCAATGGGGTAAGCCAATTTTGCTTGGCTAGAATTCTTAAAACTAGCATAACAGTCTAGCCACTGAAAGACCATAATGGGCCATAAAACTAGACAAAATGCCAAAATTTAAGCAAGTTGTGCTTATTACAAGCAATGAAAGCTCAGTTATTTAAGACAGACTTACTTAAAATGAGTGTTTTGGTCTCTTGATCGAGCTGACTTTAAGAATATTTCATCTTAATTTATCTTAATTTAAGATGAATAATTAGCACCAAAAAAAAAGTACACCAGTGGGTTCAAACCAATAACCCTCTTACCACAAGGCAACAGTGCAAACTACTACACCACCATGCAACCTAAAATAAGCAATCCTGACTACGATAAATTAACTTGTGCTACTACTAGAAATGAGATTGGCTTGCCAGACAGAAATAAATCTGACATTTCTTTTCACTTCTTTATTGTTGACTCAGTATATCCAGAGGCTGCACTGAAAAGTGAATTCAGAAAAACAATTTAAAGACCATTGGTGGTCAAGGTGAAAATGAAAGTGTAAGACCTATGGCAAGATAACAAATGTAATAGTGCTTTAAACCTTCTTATAATAAACAGGGTTCATACAGATTTACTGTAAGTCAAGCACTTTTCAAGCACTTTCAAGGTGCCTAAACCAAAAATGTCCAGACTCTCAAAGCCTTTATCATCACATCTAAATTGTGACTATAAATTCCAGGAGACAAATATGACGACTGGATCGTTTCATTTCAAATATTAAACGATTTTTGGTTTACAGTGATTGTGTCGATAACGAAACACCAGATTATGCTGAAAATCAAGCGTTTTTCAAGGAGCATGTTCGAATTCAAGCATGCTCCTAACCTTGAAAACATAACAGTTCAAATTAAGCATTTCCCAAACTTTGACAAGACTTTGTACGAACCCTGTTTTTTTCGGGGGAGGTACTTACTGTAACTATTTAAAGATCTGCAGATTCTGCAGATGGGTCAAGGGTCATGTTAAACTCTATGTACTTCAATTTTCATGTGTATGTGAGCCATGCAGTTTTTGTTCAGTACGGTCATTCATAATTTGTGTAGACCAGACCGCGGTTCTCTTAATAGTAATAATATGAAATGTGAAGCAGCAGCTCTTGTTGACAATGAATAAAAATAAATGAACAAACTTTAATTGGTGTCATTTTATAAGATTCTTAAATCGAGAAGTTGTGCAAGTGGTCTTACTCTTAAAATAAGAAAAACAATCTTGTTCCTCTGCTGGAATATTATGGAAACCATTGTTGTAGCTTGTTACTGGTTAAATCTAGCTCAATATTAGCTGGAATATCTTATTATCTTAAGACAAAGCTAGATATATTTTCTTAAAATGAGATTACTTTCTAATGAAAAACATGCTTGACAAGATTATTTTTCTTTTTAGACAAAAAACAAGACAAATGTACTAGAAACAAGGATTTTTTACTTTCTTGAAATTCCTTTAAACGCTCATTGACAAGCTTTGTTTACATACTCTACTATGCAATTAGCTGATTCATTCTTATATGTCAAAAAAGTGTTCATTGTGGATGGAAATATATTATGTGTGTGTGTTTGTGTGTTTTCTACATTATATATAAGCCAACAACCATTATTTTGACTCACAAAATAAAACCAAAAGTATATGCAAATAATCCGGGCTTCGCCATCTCTATCAATCAAATAAAAAAATATGTAGTCATGTAGTCAGTGTCAGATAAGAGTTTCAGGTTTTCACACATGAAGAGGGGAGCTGCCCAGAGGGACCTCACATCAGCCTTCATGTGTGCATTTAGACTAGTGAGTGGAACTAAAACCTGGCCTGCAAAACCAACGCGCCTTAGCTCCATTGGGACACACATAAGTGACAATAACAACCAAATTAACCATGCACATGCAGGCATCAGCGTGTTGGGCTGATATTGGTGAGCCGTGGGCTCACTCAGCGGCCCTGGGTCCACTCTGGTCCACTGATTCGAGGGACTACAATAAGCCCATCATGCAGCAGGGATCCTGTACTGTGAAATTAGACTGGGGTGTGAAAGTGGAAAAACCAAATAAGCATGAGGTTGAAACATGGTATCACGCTCTCTCGCCTGTCTCATTCCCGCGCCTCAGCACTGTCAAACTCGATAAAGAAGAAAATTGTCCACGATCAGAAGTATCTTGGTTTCTCTGTTGTGACTAATATGCCATCTTTGCCTCAAGCTTGTTGAAATACTGTCTCTATCGCTGACCTGAATTATTAAGCCATGCACATATCTTTCAACCAACATATACTCAAAAGAGAATAATGAAGTAGTTTGAAAACAGAGTGAAACTTATTTTCTCACTTTCTAAGCATTTTCTATTGTACTTCAAGAGACTAACAAAGGTCAAGACACTGCAACTAATGAAATAATGAGCAACTTCCTGCAGTGCTGCTGCATGGGGTAACTTCTTCTTAAGTGTATTTCTCTTTATTACTCTGTGTCATTTTTACATTTACTTTGACAAATCTCAACAGAGGATCCCTTGGCTATACTCTCTCCGATTTTTTTTTAGTTCTATCTGAAATCCTCCTATGACCCTCGACATGCTGCTGCCTTCATGCTGGCAACTCTAATAGCATCCCATCCACAGAGACCTAACACACACACACACACACACACACACACACACACACACACATACTGAGACTTAGTTGACACACAGAGGTCATAGGAAAAAAATACACAATACACAATCACATTTTTGCCCACCAAAGGAACTTTTTCTCGCTTTAAAAAAACAACACACTGTGAAGAACAAACAACACACACTGACACCTCTCCCTGTTACCTTAACCTTTTGGGCCTTCGCTGTCTTTGTGGCATCTTAAGGTGGAGACTCCAATTTTAGTATCCATGACCACACACACACACACACACACACACACACACACACACACACAGAGCAGCTGAAACAGTCAACATGGGCTGACAGAGAGCTGATCTACAGCACTCTCACCACACCAGGCCTAGTTATACTCTGCCTGTTTGAGGTACACTGATTACTGATATTACACACACACACACACACACAATCACACACACACACTACCTTCACTGCAGGGTATGTGTAAACTCACCATGCAGAAGCAGGTCGCTGCATTAAACACAAGCATATGCTAGCAAGGAGTCTTACTATGATCTTGAACACAGCACTCCACTAGACTGGGCTTCAGCACGCTACACTAGTCTGTATTCCACATTACATTGGGCAGAGCAGGCTAATGCTAGCTGATGCTCTGCCACAGAGTAACAAGTGCAGGCCCCTGCTAGTAGGATGCTAGGCTAAGCTAAAGCAAATCAAGGCCTCCTGCAGTCATTGGTGTGAGAGCCCATTTTCACAGTTTACACCCGACCTGCTAATGTCTGATCATTCATTCACGCTCTCTGTTGATTGTGCAGGCAGGGGGTTGGCCAATCGTACAGTTCGCTAATGTAGCGTACATAGTGAGGATAATCGGTGAGAGCAATAAGCATGCTAATGTTCTGTTGGCCATGAAAACTGAGGTCTGGTAATATGTTAGAGCAGGATCATGACAAAGTTGTACTTTGGGTGGGCGCTGCAGGTCCGGACAACAATGGACATTAAAATGTCATCAAGACACAAACTTTTGAACTTTAAATCAGTGAAATCCAGGGATGCACAGTAGTGAAAAAAGTATACAGATGTCTTATCATTTTCATGGCCATTTCTGATGATAATGTTACTGTTTTACAGTAAGTTTTTCTGCAATAGGCCTTTGCATTTCCAGCAGAGGAGTTAACATATTATATTCTAGACATGATGCTGGGTGCAGATGTAGACCTCTGAAAGAAACTGCTTTATTATTAAAACTGTAGTGTGACCTTTGTGACATCACATTTGCATCATTGGCTGCTTTGGCTGTTTACACATACAGTATATATCCAGCATAATTTTAGTATTGATCCTGATACGATAAAATATTTTTAAGTAATTTTTGCCAATATTCTGAACAAAATGTTGTCACCCTTTGGAAAATCCTCTGATAATTTTGTCACTTAGGAAAACAATTTGTGATTAGACATAAACATATGAAGCCGAAAGGATTACACCTGCACATTTTAATGCTTATTGCAAATTGAATAAATAACTGAAAGGAACTTGTCCAATTGCCAGACATTGTTACCACCTTGCCAGAGTAGGTGCTCATGCTGAAGCCAGTTTCTACATGAAATCTTTCAGCCTTTCAACACTGAAAAACTGGCTCTTGGTTTGGCAAAATCTGTTCTATGCGGGCATAGTTAGCTGCCCTCCATAGAGAAGATTGGCATTAGATGGTGCTATGCAAATAATTGAGTGAATTATAAATTAATGGACAGGCTGCCAGGACACTAAATCAACTGATTGGGGCACTGAACTCAGAAAACACCATGTTCCCGGTGTGAGATACAGGCAGTGATCGCAAATTATCTTTATTTTTTAATCTAAACTCTGCTTGAATGCTATTTGAAACTCAAACTATTTGACCTGCCATGGTTGCAGGTATGCTGCACTGTGCCAGTTCAGTTCATGAAAGATTCCCAGGACCAGCAGTCACAGCCGTCACAAAGGTGTGATCTCTCAGCATTTTGTTTTCCTCTATGCTCTCTTACAGGAATGAACAACCATAGGAGGCAGAGAGTATTGGGGTTTTTATTTTAAGCACCACGCCAGCTGATTTGCTGATTAGCACAACTTAAAGCAGAGAGGAGGAAGTGATGAATGAAATCAGCTAACGTAGTGTAGTAAAAATTCACAGACTGTTGGCCCTCTATGGGACATGTGTATTTCAGCTGTATCATCTCAGTTATCTAGGCCCCAAATAAACATTTCACATGCAACAAAGAGACTACACAACATTTTTGGGATCTGGGTTCATGTTATGTCTGTTCCATACTAACTGTTAATTTAATTATTAACTAAACCTGCTTTTTGTCATTTGACTCCTATAATGTTTTGAGGGGATGTCAATAATTGGAATGTCATTTGTCCTCTTACAGAGATGTATTTCTATGAACCTGTCAAATGTCTTTATTCAAATGCAAATTAGTTAATGGTTGAAAAACACCGTTTTAAAATCATCAAAGTTAAAAGAATGAAGCCTCTTCTAATGAGAAGACACTCAAACTAATCTGTGACATTTAGTAAACCTGATTATGTTACTAATTAGTGAACAGAGGGTCAGGGGAACTAAGTCTGAAGAGAGAAAGAACCCTCACAAATAAAACCCTTTATATATTAAAGCAGCACGCCTCAGGCAGTATGGGGCTATTAACAGTAAAAACACATTTCACTCCCTATAATTAATGTCAGTATATACAGAGAAATACTGCACACATTCTCCACAGCTTCCTCGCTTTCACTGTATTTAGAAATTCTAATTGACATTAAGCCTGTATCAGTTTAGCATTTTCTGTGTCAGTAAAGAGCTGTGAGGCGTGCTGATGTGAAACATGTTGCATCTGCCTCCCTCACAGGTTTTTCACAGTGCATTAGGAGAACCTTGTAGAATCAGTCTTTGAGATCACACCGCATTTTCTGTGCGACTTCACATCCTTACCCTGTGGATGAGCTCGACTCTGCTACCCTGTCCATCTGGATATCCAAGCTCATCCCAGAAAGTCCAGTTCTGCCAAACATGACAAACTTCCTCAACTAGATTGGATTATAGCATGAGAGGGAGCGTGCAGCCATGGACTTAAATGCTCTCCAGGCTAAAAAAAGAGTGATAAAGATAGTGCCAAGGAAGCATAATTAATGTTCTTAATTGGGCCTTTCCTTACAGTGGCGACTGATAGTCCACTCATAGCCAGCCATGGCTCCGGGGCAATGACGAGTGTCCTGTGCTTGTCTGATCTCATACACTTGCTGGCCTTTTCTTGCAAGAATCTGTCTCAGACAACACTCAGCTGTACACTGTGTTCAGAGAAGGGGATGCACTCTCAAACATCATCAAGCTGCAGAACAGAAACCCTGTTCAGACGCATTATTTTTTTCATACTTCTCAAGCTCATCATGTTTTAAGATGATCTACTCCTGCTGTTGAATGATGAATTGAGTCATAACAAGTCCCCTGTGTGTCCCTTCTGATTGAGCCTTTGTCCACTACAAGATGGATTTAACCTCCTGAACCTGGTCTCCCCCAGAGGTCTCACTTACAAGCACTCTCCTCCTCTCTCTGACCCATGCCTTAGTGACATCGGATGGGCAACAAGGTGTAAATCCGTTGCTCTATACAGATCCCTGCCACAAGTCAGGTGTGACACAGAAGCCTGTTTGGCCGGAAAAATGTACAGTATATCCACTTGCGCTGAGACAGTGAGTGCACAAAGTGCTGCAAAGATTTATTTTGATATTTATAGTGCTGTAAAGGTTCATAGATTAAATAAATTTAACTTAGGGCATCCTGGTTGCCTAGTGGAGAAGCATAACTACAATTTCCCTGGTTTGATTTCAGCTGGAGACCTTTTCTCTATGTCACACTCCACTCTCTTTCTCTCTTCCCATGTTTCCTGCCTCTTTACTATACTGTTAATAATGGCAATAATCCCCCAAAAGGTTTATATATAAAATAAATATATAATAAAAAATAAAATAAATGAATATAAACAGTTCATACATGGTGAATCACATTGCAGTCTTTCAGCAGTATAATGGAAGAGTATGGATTTATTTATGTTTACTGGGAAAGACTGTGTCTCATGTAAGCACATGAATACAACACCATTTATTTAGGTTAGAAAAACCGTCTTGAGGTCTTGAAAAAGCAAAAGCAGATACTTTTAAGTCAAGAAAAAAAATGTTTGCTGACTTTATAGGTCACTGTTTTTTCTGGGCAACATCACACCAGCAGGGGTCAGTAGTGCACTGCTATCAGACCTGCTTATCACCAGCTGAGTGGGCTTCCTCCCACAAACCAGCTGCACCAAGCTTTGTAAATAGGTTACACTGATTATTTTAAATATATAAAATATTTTTCCAATATTACATAATTGCCTGTATTCTATATAGATAGGATAGTGATACTAAATATCCACTAAAACCACTTGGGAATTTAACAAAAAAAATCAAACACATATAATTATTTTCATGCTTACAGCTCATATTAAGAATGTGGATGAGGTTCAGTAATTCATGGACAGCCGTGGAGTGGAGAGCTCTCATTTTTACATCATAATGAACTTAGGTTAGAGTAAGAGGCTGAGACATTACTGATGCACAAAGGTAGAGACAGGCATTACCTTGTAATTGTTAAATTTAATCAGCTTTTATAATATTCACTTCAGTGAATTCAGATATCTCATGACATTATGGCCTAAATTTAAATTCACTTTATTTTTACGTCTAATTACATACCATTAGAGTGGATGTCTCTGCATGTCTAACTATCTATTTTTGCTGTCACTGCATAAGGCTGTCATTGTTTATTGTGCAGTATTTGCATTGAGTGACAATTCAAAAATGACAATGATTTGATAAAAATGAGGTAAGGAACACTGACTTTAAAACAATCACCTGAGACTTTAGTAAATAAAGGCCATGTAGCTACATCTGCACATAAATCAGTGTGCTGATACACCATCTTCCTTGGCTTCCATGGTCAGAGGGATGGGGTGGCAGCTTAGTGTCCACCACGGAAGAGACTGACACACTTTCTCTCTGTGTTTTCACCCTCAGGCAGAGAGCTAATTAAGGAGGGACTCTGGTTTTATTTACTGTCAGCTCCTGGCCCCTGGGTGTGTGTGTGTGTGTGTGTGTGTGTGTGTTGCTGTGTGTGTGAGAGAGCAGGACTGAGTTTGCCCTATCTGAGACCGTTCTCAGTCACACCAGTTTAGTTCGCCTTTGCCATTTTGCCCACATTCAGCCAGCGGCACTATGATAGTGGTAATGCGGACCGTTATCCATTAGCTAAAGCTTCTCTTAGGAGGGTATCTCCACAGCGATGCAGGGAGGTGCTAGGCATGCCAGCCAGCGCTGCGGGGAGGAATGTAATTACTATGCCCTCAATATGATACAGATATCACAGATATATCAAAGATGTGATGTGGACATTCACTGTGCATCAGAGTGACGCATCACAGTAGAATGGGTAATCTGATGGAGCTCATTTAATTCAATGAATTTACAGTACATAATATTAAGGACATAAGTATTCTAAATAATCTTCTTCTAAATTATCCAGCTGCTTTTGCACAACGCACACTTTGGTTTTAATTATTAAACATCCCAAGATCTGCTCCTCTTTGTCTGCATCACATTATTTATCATTCATAGTTTTACCAATTTAATTAGGGAAATCTGTGAGTTAAAATGTCCATATCAACCTCATCAGTGGACTTCTTGAAGTGTGCCTAATATGTTTTAAAGTCAGCGCATGTCTAAAATACTTTATCATCATGAGTGGACATATTTTTAGAATATGTTATATTTTAGATTCACATTCAATCATAATTTTGACTTCTTGAACGTTCCCTTTTTGAACTGTCCCTAATATGCTTTAAAGCCATTGCATGTCCAAAGCACTTGATATCATCATGTGTGCCCTTTATTTTGTAACATACATTTTTATTGACCCAAGACCATGGTTACATGGCATGGAGTACAAAGAGCATTAAAGTAGTTATAGTTTTACCACATTTAAGGAAATCAATATGTTTGATGTGTCCCTATCAACCTCGTCAATGGACTTCTCAAAGTGTTCCTAATATGTTTTAAAGTCAGTGCATTTGTAAAGTCCTTGATGTTATCATGAGTGCCCATATTCTTAGCATATAACATATTTTAGATTTAGTTTCAGATTTTCATTGACTCATATGGATTACAAAGAATATAAACAATACAATAATGGCAAAACTATTTAAGTTAAAAAAAGCTGACAAGTTAAAAAATTAACTTAAAGGCCCCCTTCACTCAAAAATGTGTTTCCTTATTGTCACTTCACTTGGGTGTTTGTATATATGTCTTAGAAGGCTGTTTTCATTTGCTGAAGGGGGGAAAGGTTCTCTGTGCTCACCTTAAATGTGACGTGCGTGTATGAGCAGGATTTTCTGACATCACAACTAGTTTGGAAGCCAATCGTGGTCCAAAATGCAGCAAACCCAACAAGTGTGAGAATAGACTTTAGTATTGGGAGATGTCCTGCATCCAGCAGTTAGACATTTAAAATAAAAAATACTTACAAATACAAATCCCTACATGCTGGAATTTTTGAAAGGAGTTCCTAGTGGATTTTAAACTTGTTTTTTTTTATTTGTAGAAAAACCTCACTGGACACAAAATATTATTCAAAGAACAGTATTAATATATATCTTGTATGTAACATGTGTACAGGGGATCTTTAAACATATGTAGGTAGATGGTTTAAAAACATACTTGCATTCTTACATTCAAACTAACTTTGATACGGGTCAACTAGACAGTTGTCATTACAAAGGTTCTGATCCAAGCCTTTATATTTCTACCAGTGACCTTTCTCACTTTTTACCAAGTGAAGGATACGGCACCAGTTCATTTTTAGCTGTATTCTTAGAATACTACATGCTATTCTCTCCAACCTTACTTAAATATACAGCCACTTATAATAAATACCCACTGCCTGTGTTGACTGTGGATGGTCATTTGTAGTTAAGCTGACAGTGGACATCCTCCCAACATCCGCTGATGTTGATCAAACAGAACCTGCAGTCCCCCGCTGGCCCCAAGCTGATTCAAACAGTACCTCAGCAGGACTCTCTTTACAGGGTTCCACTACAGCTCCATTTGTTGGTGACAGCACTGCTGCAGAGGTGACACACCACAGTGACAGGGGCAGCCCCCCCTCCACCCTCTCCACCAACATCCACTCACCCAGCGGTAGTGCCCCAGTGAGCCCTATACCTCAGCCACGTCAGTCAATAAACCACAGGCGGCCATACACACACACAACATCATTGACAACCTGGAAATGTTGAGGAGAACGACAAGACTGAGAAGGAAAGTAAGTGACAGAATGGAAGTGATGGATGGAGGAGAGTGTTTCAGTGGTATCTGAACAGCAAGCACAGCGAGGAGAACTCTCATTATGTGCTGTTGTGTCTGACAGCGACGGTGCTGTAGCTGTTATAGGGAGTTGATGACCCAAGTGACCCGGAAAGCAAGGCGTGGCCCACACAGCTGTGGTCACTGTGGTGATCTCACACAGTGTAATTAATGCACACAATCAGAGGTGTCTGCATACGTGTGTGTGTGTGAACACCCGTGCAGGGGTTTGCCTGCTTATTACAACCAAACAGTGAGTTACAATCTGACAACAGAGAGCTCTGGGTAATTTCCCATCATGCCTCATCAGGAACAGCGGGAGGCCAAGAGCCTCGCCACATCAGCTCACACTCGGACCTGGGTAGAAAATTACCATCATTAAACAGCGATGTGCGAGAGAGAGAAAGAGGGAGCCAAAAAAAGAGAGCCTGTGATAGACAATGGGATAGTCGGAGACAGGCAGGATGGAAGACAGACACTTCATATAAAAGGAATCAGATGAAAGGAAAGACTGAGTTTGGCACAGTCAGACCACAGTACATGCCAAAATCAGAATTCAGTATTGATCAAGGTAAAATGGAGCTCTGAGTATCTGTGGTCCTCAAAAGACAAATCTATGATACAATTCCACTTTGACAAAAAAACACAGAACAGATCTTTACCAGTTTTCTTTTCTCTCTTTTCTCTGTCTGTCTTTTTCTCCCTCTCATTAGCGAGTGGCTGTGATTGTATTGGATTGAACAGCGACTCTGTATCGATCTGGTCAGCCCTCTGAGGACTAATGTAATCAGTTCCCCCTGCCTCTGCGGGCTGAGAGGCAGGTGGTGGAGGGCGAGATTAGCAGTGAGACAGGTGGGAGAATAGACAGGAGTCAAGCGCTGAGGATGCCTTATACATAACAAATATTTACAGTTTATACACTGTATTGTCCAAGGTGAAGATATGCACAAGGAAACACAGAAACACAACTTTCTACAGCGGTGGAAGAAGTACTCTGACCTTTTTCTTAAGTAGAAGTAAAAAGACCACTGTGAAAAAACATATGAGCTTCAAAATTAAACTACCAAATTAATGCATCTGTGTGTAAAGGTCACTTTAATGTTGAAGCTGGTAAGGGTGGAGCTCATTTTAAATACCTTATATACTGTTGGGTGGCGTAATCTATCAAAATGCATCATAATTTATTTGTTGATTATATTTTGTATTAGCAATCATAATCTGCAAAGAAACTAGTAATTATAGCTTTAAAATAAATGTAGTGGAGTAAAAAGTACAATCTTTGTCTGGAGTAGAAGTATACAGTAGCATAAAATGGAAATACTCAAGTAAATTACAAGTACTTTTTTTCTTTTTTTGGAGGTTACACAGAGTGAAAGCACCGCTTGAAGCAAACAGAGGCAGTCTCTTGCTTGTCAAATTTCAATCTATCTTTCATAACTGAAATATAACATGATAGATAAAAGATCTACGGCGAAGCTGCGAGCTGAATCCCAGCCTCTGATGTCTCATCTCAAACCTGCTTAATGTAACAGTGACATGTAAATATTTGAGTAGAATCTATCAGGAGACATTAAAATAGTGGTCTACTACTTAAAGACATATCTGTAAAATCACAACCACGCTGTAAGCTGAGAAGAGTTCTGGTTGTTCTTGGAGGGACACGATGTGTCCTGACAGTCTGTAGTCCCGCAGCTCCCTGGCCATCTTGACAGCTCTAGTAGGCCCATGGCTCTTCTTAACTCCTTCTGTCTTCCTATCTTTTTCTCAGCCCGATGCTGAAAGTGTTTACCCTCCCATCCTCTACCATTACCTTAGGTGTCCCTGCACATATGTCTGCAGCTCGCTGTTACCCACCTTGACTCCCTCTTTCCTTTTGCTCCTTTCTAATTCCACAGTGCTCTTTTATTTTCTCCTCTGTCTCTCCCTCTTTCTATAGTTCTCTTGTGGAAATAGCAAAAAATAGCATCTCTTGATCACTTGACTGAGTGCTCACCTGGCTGCTCTGCTGGCTAGAGATGAGAGGAAGAGATGAAGAACAAATGAGATGGAAAATAAACAGAGAGAAGAAAGAGAGACTAAAAGACCCAGGAGGAGAGATGGACATATGCAGAACGGCATTTATGTTTTGTTGGGGAGTGGTCGTACGTTGCCCAGCACCCCCAGCCTATTATAACACATACTGTATCTTTACTAAAACCACACACACACACACACACACACACATTCCCCATGTAAAGGCCTACACAGATGCGCTCTTGGTGAAGAGGAGAGAGAGAGAGTCTTCGCATGGATGACCCAGTTGGGCTTGTGCCAGTTCTGAAAGAGCCTGGAGCCAAAGTGTAGACCTGGAGACACTCACACACACACACACACACACACACACATACATACACACACACACACCATCTGGTCCTGTGCCTTTTAATAACTGAAACAAGGCACAAGATGTAGGCAGCATGGTGCATGGTTTCCCATCAGCCTGGCAGCGAGAGAGCAGTAAGTAACAATAGCAACAATAGCCCTGAGAACAGTAAATACACAAAGCATTACAGGTGTACATGGAAACACAAGGCAGTGGATAAGGCCTTTGTTTTCAGAAAATTGGAGAATTTGTTGAAGGAGAGTATAATGCTTTTATGGGTTTCAATACACAGGATGTTCAAAAAGATGCAGCCACGCTTTCGCGCCATGCCCAGCATAAATTCTTTCTCTTCCTTTGCTCTCTCCCTCTCCTTTCTTCCTCTCTGTCTTTCTCCCCTGCTGCGTACAGGAGTCAGTCTGACTTTTGATCCTGACATCTGCGTCTTGCAGGAATGTCTGTGTGCTCTCTCTGCCCTCTGATGTAGCTCCAGGAACTAATGGAATGTGAAAGAGACAGACGGGCTTCTCGTCTGAAAAACACTGCCCTCTCTCCGTAGACGTGTGTATATATGTGTGTGTATGTGTGTGTGTGTGTGTGTGTGTGTGTGTGTGAGTTGAGAGTGCACTCTTGCTCCCACACATATCTACTGTCTGCTTCAATCCAGCCATTTCCATAGCATCCCCAAAATAAAATGAAATGAAATGTTAGGGTGAGACAGGGTGCTGAGCTAATGATAAACGAGTTGAACACCTCAATTTATGATTTTGCACATGGCAATATGGAGCGTGGTTTTTACGTCAGCTAACCTTTGAGCTGTAGTGTATGGGTTAATCCTACAACTCTTTCACTTTCTCTCCCTCTCTCACTCTCCCTCATTCTGCGGAGAGAGTCTGAAGGTCTAAAAGGGTGTTTACAATTCACTAATCTGACTTCAAAACCAGCTTAACTCTGGGAGACATCAAAGGTGCGCGCGTGATGGCCCCACTGATCCCAGTGAGGGGGGGATGTATGATAGACTGGAAACATAGTGAGAAGGGGGGGGGGGGGACGAGGGGAAAATAGATATTTCTGAGATCTTGTGATGACTGTTTCACTTGATCCAAAAAAAAAACAACTGTTCCAGACTTATGATAAGGCTTAAAAATCATAAAAAGCACTTCATGAGGATGCCTAGAACACACAATCTTGGATTGATTGGTTCTGGATCAGTTATTTCAAAGAAATAATCAATAGAACCACTTTTGTTCATTAACAAGCTTGATAATCTTTGTGACACAAATCTCAAAGTCTGACTATAAATTGTTTGTACCCCAATAATAAATGCATCCATCCGGCTTTATCGTCTTTATCAAAATCCCTCGTGATAAAAAGGGCAGCTAACATACTGCTTCTGCTTTTCATAAACATATTCATTAAGAATTGCTAGCTGGATTTTCAAATACTGTTCCAGGAAGTGGACAAGGAAGTCTTTGTCCTGGTGAGGCTAACTAATGATGAAGAGCTCATTTAGACAAGACTTGCATGAATATCTGCACTGGAGAAAATGCAGGCAAGGTAAAATTAGCTAGTAATAAATGAACATTGTGGAAATACATCTGGCATTAATTGTCATCCAAAGGTCACGGTTCATTAAATTACCATTAAAGAGTTTGACAAAATATATTTGGTGCTCACTGAGGTATGCTGGCTTTGTGAAGTAAAATATATAAATAACTGTAATAACTATAGCTGTGTTTCTAAGACCTATTAATATCAGATGGAGAGGAGAAGCCTATTCTGCAGAGACATTATCAAGGGATTTGCGCTATTAACAGATGTATTTTTCCTCCTCCTTGAACCCATAGAAATAATGCAAATTATAATAAATTGTCATGTAATGAATAGTCAGGCCAAAAATGAGGACAGTATGATTTGATGGAGATGAACTGATTGCAGTCATATTAGTTATTCCGTATGTGTGCTGAATACATCTCAATGCAAAGTTCCTTTGTGATTTCAAGTTTGTCCCACATTTCTATTGAGCTATCAGGGATGGACATGCGAGACTGCCCCGAGCAAACATCTGCTCACACATGTACACATACTTTATGCATAAACACACACAGGCTGACATACATGCCCACGCTGGACCCGTTGGAGCCCAAACACTTAGACAAAAAAAGGAAAAAATAAAAATGCAAAACAGAGTGTACAGTAGGCGCACATTTGATTAAGATAAGGAGGAAAAGAAGGAGAGAGGGAAGAGAAAGAGAGAGAATGTGTGTGTGCGTTCGTGTGTGTGTGTGTGTTAGAGAGAGGCAGAGCAACATGAGACAGAGAGACTCGGGTGGACAGACACTGATTCCCCCAGGTGCATGTTGGGTAAGTCTTCAATAATATGGAGTGACAAGGAACAGAAGGAGCCGATTTCTCCTCATGTCATATCCTCTTTCTCTTCTCGCTTCCTGCTTCTTGTCAACAGGACTTTAAACTGGTGTTTGTTAAATTGGATGTCAGGGTCAACAGAGGACTTTGTTACATCGAATGCTTGTCTGTTTGTGTGCATGTGTTAGCCTGCATGTGCATAAATGTGTGTGTGTGTGTGTGTGTGTGTGTGTGTGTGCGTGTGCGTGTTCAATGCTGTCGTTTAAATGTGGTAACATGTTGTCTCTTGGTATTAGAGGGTCTGTGTCAGAGAATAAAACACTGCTCAAATACCTTAACTTGGGAAATTCCAAAAAAGAACTTTAATACATAATGTTACAGTATTACAGCACATGCAATTTAAGCACAAAAGCCTCCATGATGCTCATTCACTGAGCTCACAGCCAGCGCAGAATCCCCACTGTATTGGATGACAAAGCCCCGGGAGCCTCCACTGTTCAGCCATGCCACTGTAGCAGGTCTACCCTGCTCCCTTTCCAGGAAGCCTCAGATGAGTAGGAAGCCCCTGGACATCTCTGCTAATCACTTATCCCTAAACAAGCACTTTCTAAATGACCTTAGAGAGAAAGAAACAAGAGACAGACAAACCACGCAGCCAAACAAGGCCCCCAGGCCTCTAGCCAATTTAAATCCCAATTAGAGTTTTTCAGATACTCTCAAGAGGTAAGTGTGTGCCCGTATATGTTTGTGCATGCTTGTGCGTATGTTTGCGTGCACGAGTGTGGATCGTCAGACAACCAGCTCTTCTGTACAAACAACAAAGGTCATTCCCTGTCTGAGTCGGAGTATGTTATTGTTCCGATTAGTGTGTGTGATTTTGTTTTGACTGTTATTGTTACAACCGTAGAAATAGCTGACCTTTGACTGTAAAAAATAGAGGATCACATTATTGTCACTGTCAGAGGATTTCTTATCATGCTATAGCAAGTCAATACTCATAATTTAAAAAAAGTACACTGGTAATAAAAACTAGAACTAGTTCTAGAAAAAACACACACACACACAAACACTTTAAGTGTCTATATTGTTAACCCACATCTGTAGTCAGGATATTACCTAAATGTAAATGACATACAGAATTTAAAGCTACACCATATTTGCTGTGATACACAGTGTCAAGCAGGGCTGCATAAAATAATACATGGTAAAAGAAGCAAACTCATCAGCTTTTCTTTCCGTTCGTGGCCCCTTACTTACATTCCGCCCGCTGAAACCCTTCACAGGCTTCGGCTCCCAACACACAGAAAAGATTAAATTGGCTTGAGTTTTTCAGAATTTCATCCATCTACAGAATAGGAGGCATTTTGTGTTTAAACAGTTCAACTCAGTCTTTCAGATACAAATCACAAGCTCTATATGTTGTAAAATGAGTTTTACATAAGGTCCCCATATTAAGGAAGTTACATAATAACAAACCATGAAAATTAAGATTTCTCGTGTGTAGTTTTATGGTGTGTGTTTTGTTATGAAACACACACAATGGCAAATGGCTACATTGTACACAACAAAGTTCCAGATTGTTTATCATATTTTCATGTTGTTTATGGTAACAGCTGCTTGAAAAATCCATCGGCCTGTTAATGCCTTTAGATAACTACATAAACAAAAGCACACACGTACACTGACAAACACGCAGCAGATGGCCACTCCTCCCCCCTCCTCACCTCTTACGTTAGGGTCCCCGTGGCAACAGGTCAAAACAGGTCCCACCTGAACAGGGCATTTCTGGTTCACAGGTGAGCCCTCTCTCTTCTGCTTCTCCTTTACTTTATAGTCATGTCCCGCATCTCTGTCTCTCTGACAGCAAATGAGAGCAGGTCAACATGTGCCGGGTTACTTCTGCAGGCCAGATGGGATTAAATGGAGATGATATTCGGTGGATGACCCACCTGATGTAACCATAATGCAGCCAGAGAGGCCTTTTGCTGTCCTTTTGATAACCACAGCAGAGGGGTGAACACATGCAGGTGCACACAAATGCACACATGCACAAATAAAGCCTCAAATTCATACTGATCATACAGTGTTAATACTGTGAGATGGAAGTTATACATGCATTTAGTTGAGCACTGGCCTTTGTCATCAACTGCAGCAGGACTGAATGAGGTTTTAGTCAGTCTTGTGCTCCTGCTTCATTCCTCCCCACGCCTCTAGGTGGCAGTATTGTCATACCAATCTCTTAACCTGTATCTCTGTGCTTCAACTTGAACAACTCCAGAAAAAATCTCTACAGCCTCATCCACTGCTATGACTGCTGCTAAAGGCTGATCATCTACCTTGCACTCTCTTAATGCAGCACAAAATATTCAGTACTACGTAAAATATTCCATGTCCCAGACTTTGCCACATTCTGTGCGTATGTGATCCTGCATAAAAGCTTAAGTTGTTGTTCAGATAAATCCAAATTTAAACAAAACCCACAACTTAACATCCATTGGACTGCACATTAACAGGAAAGCGTCTTTTTTACCAAAGCTATGGGAATTTATCACCAATTAATGTTGTTTGAATGAAACTATCAGTTGACCTTGAGGAGTAAAACACATATTTTATCCCTTTCTATTAAATCTCTGTCCAATGTAAAAAAAAAAAAAAAAAGAGGAAAAGTAAAAAAAGAGGATGCACTAGTTACTGTACATGACACAAAGATGAAGTCATCCCAGTCCTGAGGGCAATAAAAGCAGCATCATCACAAACATGAAGTCATCTACATTGAAGTATTTCTGTCAGCCTCTAGTGTGTGTGCATCTCTCTGATGTTATATGGAGCAAGGTGTTTTGGTTTGAGGTTGGTGGGAGCTTCGGTGGGTGCAGAGCAGCACTTGTTCCGACGCTGAGAGTGAGCTAGAAAGAGAGGCAATAACAGCCGCATGGTGTGTACAAGTGCAAACACACGATTAGACTCATTATTGTATCCTGGAGATGACAGAAGTGCAACGTGGGCATTCCCCTGCTGTGACTTGGCACCCTTTGGAGACAGTGAATCATGTACACATGTACACATTTCCCACAACAATACACCAGAAGCACTTCAAACTGCCTGCCCCATTCATACACTCTTCAGCCAGCCAAGCACACAGTTTACAATTGTCAGTCATTGGCAAATGGTATTTAGGTGTCTGGCCAACTCACCACTCCACACAGGTACAGGTTTTCCAACTGCAGACCCATTTTTTTTCCATCCTGGGTTGGGGACACTGTGATATGAGCAGTATATCCTGCGTCAGTTGATATGAGTCCTTAATACACTCTGATTTTTAATTCTCCAAAAAAGATCTTTCTCCATGTTTCCAGGCCTCAATAACATGCATATGGTTAACAGTGGAGTATATACAAAGAAACTGGGCTCAAACTAATACTCACCTTTAATACTGTAGTTTGGGTATTTATACACACAGGCTGCAAGACGCCTCCTTGTGCCCTTGCTTCTCCCTCCTTCCTTGGCTGCAGCAACGTGGGTGCACCTGGACTCCCCAGCAGAGTGCTAGTCTGACAGCTAACACTGCACTGTGTCATGGTGTGCACTGATTGTCTTATCTGCCCATTTATCACAGTTGAATTGGAACCAGCCTTGCCTGAAACCTGCTTTCAGACGTTGTTCGGGTGACTTGGGATGCAAGATGCTGCAATTGTTGAGCTTTCGGAAATGGGGGTTCCATTGCAAATGTATTTAGGGGTTATTTTAACATACCAAGATACTTCATGTGTTTCATACTGTATTTCACTGGCCTGAGATAATGATTACAATTAGCCTGCCACTAAGGCATGGTAGGGGAACTGTTAGATATTATCACTACATGCACAATGTCTTGTACCCATGCTGTTGCAACAAAATGACTTCCTGACAAGTGAAAGTTTCTCCCGCTTCAAATAGCCTTAAATGGGATCTTGCATGATTGTAAAAAATGCATCAGTGTGGCTGGCTCCATGAGGCTGTCCACACAAGCTGTTTGCACATAAGCCAGCACTGATGTCTTCTGTCAGCCCTCATTTTGGTAAACACGGATGTCTACGTGAGGAAACGGAGTGACAGGTGCATGATTGAGGTACTTAAAAGCAGACACTCTCAGCGACTCTCCTCCTCTCTCCTGATCTCCCAGGGTTGCTGTGATTCTCCTCATGCGTTCCTATCCTGACATTATGTGCATCAGCTCTCTTTCATCTCGTTTTTGTATGTGTGTGTGTGTGTGTGTGTGTGTGTGTGTGTTTGNGCTAATTTAATTGATGTAATGCATCTTTTGCAAGCTTTAGTGTTAATTGTAAGATAGTTTCAACAGATCATAGTAATCACCTCATTATCATTCACAGAGGCAAGAATTTCCTGCTACTTCATTAAAAAGAAGAGTATCACTTCTTAGAGATCCAGGGCCAACTTGTTTGATTCTGTCAGGCAGGCGCTGGCTTCACATGGACTTCGCCACCTTTTCAAAGACTTTTCTTTACGAACAGGTCCGCTTAAACGAGATCTGTAAAAGATAAACATAAATATGCATCCAGATCTTCTGCTTGGGCGAGTGGACTGAATCTGTATGAATGGCTAATGTGTTGCTGTGACGGCAAGCAACTAGATTGATCACTCATTACGATATCTGCTCCATTGGCCATTAACACCCGCAAGGAGCCTAACCATGGGCCCCATCACACACCAGGGTTAAATTGAGAGTGAAGAAGTGAAGTGTGCTTGTGTGTGTGTGTGTGTG